>CM069449.1:1877904-2002667 GCA_035610835.1 Ophiura sarsii | reverse complement strand
CCATTGACATCAAAACAAAAGCATAATGACTCAGAAACTCATTCCATGGGCGTGGGGGGGGGGGGGGGGGGGATAGGGGATACCGGGGCAAAACGCACCAGAAACGACATCGTTTTGACCTTTAGATTCCACACCAGTAAATAATTTCAGTCCTTGTAGAGACGACAATCAAAAGTTTTTTCTTAGCTTTCATCCTGTGGCCCATTGATTATAGAATTAATCAGAAATGGTACTTATTGCCTCCCAAATGATTAAAGTTGTAGTTTAATCTGATTTTAGGACTACTACCTAATACCACAGTGGAAAACGACATATTTTCAATGCATTTTGTAGGTTTTTTGGATGTATTTTGATTGTAAATGATCTGGCAACATTTCTCAACTTTTTCTGATAAATGAGGGCGCTACACCACATTGTCCAACTTTGGGGTCTTATTGCTCAGAACTTTCGGGATACCATATATATTTTGTTTTGATTAAATGATCAAATATATCATGAAATTTAAGGAAAATGTCAAATTGAAAATTCCAGTCGCTTTATAAGCGAGAAAATGGGGCTTTTTGTAACTACCATTTTACATGTAAACGCATAGGGAAACCATTTGGTGGTGTGGATTGAAGATACTGGTCTTCTGCTGGAGTGGTTATGATATCGCCTGCTTAATATCGGCTGTTTTGATGATATTTTGAATGAGTCTTCTACCACAAAAGTTCAATTTGCTTGAAATTCACTGCGATCGGGGTTTCAATTTGACATTTCCAGCTACTAAACAATGGTAAGATAAGGGCAAAATATTCGATTTCATAAGAAAATTATACAGGCAAATTACTCGATGAAAAAATAGCTCACCGAATTCGACAGTCTTGTCATCATCGGCAACAATGTAAAAAAAGTGAAATCATTGATAAGCTTACTAACATCATGCCATTCACCTCCTATGTTACGGGTCATATTAGAAGCTCAAATTATAAAATAAATAGCTGCCTTGAAGTATACTCGCCTTGCAAACAAGGTCAATCTAGAGAGTTAGTGGGAAAGTGAAATTAAGATTAAGGTGGTGTCTTTTTTTATGTTGAAATCAGTCTTAAAAAAGATTAGTCTAGATCCCTAGGCTATGACCAGAGACCGGAGGTCCAGTCTACCTTGGAGCAGCTATTTATGACTCAGGTTAGTTTTGTGCTGAATCAAAGCATACAATATCGGCTAGTTGAATTGATAAAGCTTCAAAATTCAACAGTGTGGGAAGGATACATTGCTAGCTATTGGATTTTGAAGCTTACTTTGAATTCTACTAGCCTAAATTAGTGTTATGTGTGCAAATTGGGGACCTATTTGTGCAATTGCTAATCTAATAGATTCATTTGCCAGGTCAATAATTTACCCTCGATCAATCATCATGCACCCCCCCCCCCCCCATGTATAAAAAATAAAAAATAAAAAAGTTTTTTTTTAAATTAAGGGGTCTAGAGGGGTTTCAGTATCCATGATCAAAAGTTTTTAAAAAATACATTGATTAGATCAATTCACATGATCAGGTTTTATGTGATTCAGCATAATTTGCATAGTAGGGCAAGACAAATATCCAAACCTAATCATATTCATGGTATTTCACAGTAAACTTAGAACAGAGTGCTCCACTTTGCTGTAAAAATTACAAAAGCAGGTGAAAAGATGTAAATTAACATTATAATGACTAAAATGGACACTGTTACTTCTTCTATCCACATTCAGTCCTAAAATATTAATTGGTGTGACCCAAAAAGCCAAGGTTATATTTTGACATTTTGCTGTCTTCAGTAGATAGTACATGTTTAAGGGGGTAGGCCAAGATTGGCTCTGATTTAAAATGGTAAAAAAATCATGTGTAGCTCATTGTTTTTGCAAAAGAATAGCTTTTATATCATTATGAGGATTGAAATTGAAAGTAAAAACAATAAAAATTAAAACAATTGTCCCTTTAGATTCCACACCAGTAAATAATTTCAGTCCTTGTAGAGACGACAATCAAAAGTTTTTTCTTAGCTTTCATCTGTGGCCCATTGATTATAGAATTAATCAGAAATGGTACTTATTGCTCCCAAATTGATTAAAGTTGTAGTTTAATCCTGATTTTAGGACTACTACCTAATGACCACAGTGGAAAAAGACATATTTTCAATGCGTTTTGTAGGTTTTTTGGATGTATTTGGTTTGTAAATGATCTGGCAACATTTCTCAACTTTTTCTGATAAATGAGGGCGCTACACCAATTGTCCAACTTTGGGGTCTTATTGCTCAGAACTTTCGGGGATACCATATATATTTGTTTGATTAAATGATCAAATATATCATGAAATTTAAGGAAAATGTCAAATTGAAAATTCCAGTCGCTTTATAAGCGAGAAAATGGGCTTTTTGTAACTACCATTTTACTGTAAACGCATAGGGAAACCATTTGGTGGTGTGGATTCTGTAGGTCTTAGGCCTACTGACATATTTCATGAGAGTTTGATCATACAACTTTATGGAGTGGTCAGGCAAAGTAGGCAATCTTATGATACAAATAGTTTTGAAAATATACTTATGATATCAAAAATTTCAATATACATGTAGACTACATGACGATTGAATTAAAGATCATGAATATTGACCAATAATGTGTGGCTTCGTGCATATACATTAAACATGTACTTCCTTTCCCCGGTATATTGGTGACAATTATTGCAAGTATATCATGACCAAATGAATGAACATGCTTTGCTATGTTATAGTAAGAGTGGTGTATCAAAAAAGATGAAGCATGCATCCTTTTAACATTCAATAAGATCAAGAAACACGAGCCTTCGTTGTAAAAGTGAAAATTGATATCTGGGAATCCCAAAATATGACAAAAAATAAGGGTTTTTATGAATTTCAAGTGGGTATGTAGCTTCTCGTACTTGTTGTATTTACCAAACGGAGTATCCAAATCGAATACAAATTTATCATTCAATTTGAAATTTTCTGCTCTTTAATATGTAATAATGATTTCTGAAATTGGATGAAAATGGGTCTCTTTAAGGGAGCACAGAGATAGTCTTTAAAACCAGGCGATTACGGGCTTTGTGGTTGTAAAACTTGGTTTGTGTAGCATTTTATTTTATTTTTATATTTTGAAATACATTTGAAGTAATAATCGCAACATTTGACACTATTAAATTTGACTTTTTCATTAATTAAAGTGCGAAATTGTCAAAATACGGGCCAAACGGGCATAGTCAGTCGGGTGCGCGCCTGACCGTTGCTATTCAGACAATTGAAATTTGGTATTGTCGGACCATCATATTATTTAAAGATACCAGTGGAGCGAGATTGTGTGTGAAAACTCAGTATTTTTATTTAGTTTACAAACAGAAACATATAACATTCATTGACATCAAAACAAAAGCATAATGACTCAGAAACTCATTCCATGGGCGTGGGGGGGGGGGGGGGGGGGGGGGGGATAGGGGATACCGGGGCAAAACGCACCAGAAATCAAAATATCGACATCGTTTGACCTGTAGGTCTTAGGCTACTGACATATTTCGTGAGAGTTTTGATCAATACAACTTTATGGAGTGGTCAGGCAAAGTAGGCAATCTTATGATACAAATAGTTTTGAAAATATACTTATGATATCAAAATTTCAATATACATGTAGGACTACATGAAGATTGAATTAAAGATCATGAATATTGACCAATAATGTGTGGCTTCGTGCATATACATAAACATGTACTTCCTTTCCCCGGTATATTGGTGACAATTATTGCAAGTATATCATGACCAAATGAATGAACATGCTTTGCTATGTTATAGTAAGAGTGGTGTATCAAAAAAGATGAAGCATGCATCCTTTTAACATTCAATAAGATCAGGGAAACACGGGCCTTCGTTGTAAAAGTGAAAATTGATATCTGGGAATCCCAAAATATGACAAAAAATAAGGGTTTTTATGAATTTCAAGTGGGTATGTAGCTTCTCGTACATGTTGTATTTACCAAAACGGAGTATCCAAATCGAATACAAATTTATCATTCAATTTGAAATTTTCTGCTCTTTAATATGTAATAATGATTTCTGAAATTGGATGAAAATGGGTCTCTTTAAGGGAGCACAGAGATAGTCTTTAAAACCAGGCGATTACGGGCTTTGTGGTTGTAAAACTTGGTTTGTGTAGCATTTTATTTTAGTTTTATATTTTGAAAATACATTTGAAGTAATAATCGCAACATTTGACACTATTAAATTTGACTTTTTCATTAATTAAAGTGCGAAATTGTCAAAATACGGGCCAAACGGGCAAAGTCAGTCGGGTGCGCGCCTGACCGTTGCTATTCAGACAATTGAAATTTGTTATTGTCGGACCATCATATTATTTAAAGATACCAGTGAGCGAGATTGTGTGTGAAAACTCAGTATTTTTATTTAGTTTACAAACAAAACATATAACATTCATTGACATCAAAACAAAAGCATAATGACTCAGAAACTCATTCCATGGGCGTGGGGGGGGGGGGGGGGGGATAGGGGATACCGGGGCAAAACGCACCAGAAATCAAAATATCGACATCGTTTGACCTGTAGGTCTTAGGCCTACGGACATATTTCGTGAGAGTTTTGATCAATACAACTTTATGGAGTGGTCAGGCAAAGTAGGCAATCTTATGATACAAATAGTTTTGAAAATATACTTATGATATCAAAAATTTCAATATACATGTAGGACTACATGAAGATTGAATTAAAGATCATGAATATTGACCAATAATGTGTGGCTTCGTGCATATACATAAACATGTACTTCCTTTCCCCGGTATATTGGTGACAATTATTGCAAGTATATCATGACCAAATGAATGAACATGCTTTGCTATGTTATAGTAAGAGTGGTGTATCAAAAAAGATGAAGCATGCATCCTTTTAACATTCAATAAGATCAGGAAACACGGGCCTTCGTTGTAAAAGTGAAAATTGATATCTGGGAATCCCAAAATATGACAAAAAATAAGGGTTTTTATGAATTTCAAGTGGGTATGTAGCTTCTCGTACATGTTGTATTTACCAAACGGAGTATCCAAATCGAATACAAATTTATCATTCAATTTGAAATTTTCTGCTCTTTAATATGTAATAATGATTTCTGAAATTGGATGAAAATGGGTCTCTTTAAGGGAGCACAGAGATAGTCTTTAAAACCAGGCGATTACGGGCTTTGTGGTTGTAAAACTTGGTTTGTGTAGCATTTTATTTTATTTTTATATTTTGAAAATACATTTGAAGTAATAATCGCAACATTTGACACTATTAAATTTGACTTTTTCATTAATTAAAGTGCGAAATTGTCAAAATACGGGCCAAACGGGCAAAGTCAGTCGGGTGCGCGCCTGACCGTTGCTATTCAGACAATTGAAATTTGTTATTGTCGGACCATCATATTATTTAAAGATACCAGTGAGCGAGATTGTGTGTGAAAACTCAGTATTTTTATTTAGTTTACAAACAAAACATATAACATTCATTGACATCAAAACAAAAGCATAATGACTCAGAAACTCATTCCATGGGCGTGGGGGGGGGGGGGGGGATAGGGGATACCGGGGCAAAACGCACCAGAAATCAAAATATCGACATCGTTTGACCTGTAGGTCTTAGGCCTACTGACATATTTCGTGAGAGTTTTGATCAATACAACTTTATGGAGTGGTCAGGCAAAGTAGGCAATCTTATGATACAAATAGTTTTGAAAATATACTTATGATATCAAAAATTTCAATATACATGTAGGACTACATGAAGATTGAATTAAAGATCATGAATATTGACCAATAATGTGTGGCTTCGTGCATATACATAAACATGTACTTCCTTTCCCCGGTATATTGGTGACAATTATTGCAAGTATATCATGACCAAATGAATGAACATGCTTTGCTATGTTATAGTAAGAGTGGTGTATCAAAAAAGATGAAGCATGCATCCTTTTAACATTCAATAAGATCAAGAAACACGGGCCTTCGTTGTAAAAGTGAAAATTGATATCTGGGAATCCCAAGATATGACAAAAAATAAGGGTTTTTATGAATTTCAAGTGGGTATGTAGCTTCTCGTACATGTTGTATTTACCAAACGGAGTATCCAAATCGAATACAAATTTATCATTCAATTTGAAATTTTCTGCTCTTTAATATGTAATAATGATTTCTGAAATTGGATGAAAATGGGTCTCTTTAAGGGAGCACAGAGATAGTCTTTAAAACCAGGCGATTACGGGCTTTGTGGTTGTAAAACTTGGTTTGTGTAGCATTTTATTTTAGTTTTATATTTTGAAAATACATTTGAAGTAATAATCGCAACATTTGACACTATTAAATTTGACTTTTTCATTAATTAAAGTGCGAAATTGTCAAAATACGGGCCAAACGGGCAAAGTCAGTCGGGTGCGCGCCTGACCGTTGCTATTCAGACAATTGAAATTTGTTATTGTCGGACCATCATATTATTTAAAGATACCAGTGAGCGAGATTGTGTGTGAAAACTCAGTATTTTTATTTAGTTTACAAACAAAACATATAACATCCATTGACATCAAAACAAAAGCATAATGACTCAGAAACTCATTCCATGGGCGTGGGGGGCGGGGGGGGGGGGGTAGGGGATAACGGGGCAAAACGCACCAGAAATCAAAATATCGACATCGTTTTGACCTGTAGGTCTTAGGCCTACTGACATATTTCATGAGAGTTTTGATCAATACAACTTTATGGAGTGGTCAGGCAAAGTAGGCAATCTTATGATACAAATAGTTTTGAAAATATACTTATGATATCAAAAATTTCAATATACATGTAGGACTACATGACGATTGAATTAAAGATCATGAATATTGACCAATAATGTGTGGCTTCGTGCATATACATAAACATGTACTTCCTTTCCCCGGTATATTGGTGACAATTATTGCAAGTATATCATGACCAAATGAATGAACATGCTTTGCTATGTTATAGTAAGAGTGGTGTATCAAAAAAGATGAAGCATGCATCCTTTTAACATTCAATAAGATCAAGAAACACGAGCCTTCGTTGTAAAAGTGAAAATTGATATCTGGGAATCCCAAAATATGACAAAAAATAAGGGTTTTTATGAATTTCAAGTGGGTATGTAGCTTCTCGTACATGTTGTATTTACCAAACGGAGTATCCAAATCGAATACAAATTTATCATTCAATTTGAAATTTTCTGCTCTTTAATATGTAATAATGATTTCTGAAATTGGATGAAAATGGGTCTCTTTAAGGGAGCACAGAGATAGTCTTTAAAACCAGGCGATTACGGGCTTTGTGGTTGTAAAACTTGGTTTGTGTAGCATTTTATTTTATTTTTATATTTTGAAAATACATTTGAAGTAATAATCGCAACATTTGACACTATTAAATTTGACTTTTTCATTAATTAAAGTGCGAAATTGTCAAAATACGGGCCAAACGGGCAAAGTCAGTCGGGTGCGCGCCTGACCGTTGCTATTCAGACAATTGAAATTTGTTATTGTCGGACCATCATATTTAAAGATACCAGTGAGCGAGATTGTGTGTGAAAACTCAGTATTTTTATTTAGTTTACAAACAAAACATATAACATCCATTCACATCAAAACAAAAGCATAATGACTCAGAAACTCATTCCATGGGCGTGGGGGGGGGGGGGATAGGGGATACCGGGGCAAAACGCACCAGAAATCAAAATATCGACATCGTTTTGACCTGTAGGTCTTAGGCCTACTGACATATTTCATGAGAGTTTTGATCAATACAACTTTATGGAGTGGTCAGGCAAAGTAGGCAATCTTATGATACAAATAGTTTTGAAAATATACTTATGATATCAAAAATTTCAATATACATGTAGGACTACATGACGATTGAATTAAAGATCATGAATATTGACCAATAATGTGTGGCTTCGTGCATATACATAAACATGTACTTCCTTTCCCCGGTATATTGGTGACAATTATTGCAAGTATATCATGACCAAATGAATGAACATGCTTTGCTATGTTATAGTAAGAGTGGTGTATCAAAAAAGATGAAGCATGCATCCTTTTAACATTCAATAAGATCAAGAAACACGAGCCTTCGTTGTAAAAGTGAAAATTGATATCTGGGAATCCCAAAATATGACAAAAAATAAGGGTTTTTATGAATTTCAAGTGGGTATGTAGCTTCTCGTACATGTTGTATTTACCAAACGGAGTATCCAAATCGAATACAAATTTATCATTCAATTTGAAATTTTCTGCTCTTTAATATGTAATAATGATTTCTGAAATTGGATGAAAATGGGTCTCTTTAAGGGAGCACAGAGATAGTCTTTAAAACCAGGCGATTACGGGCTTTGTGGTTGTAAAACTTGGTTTGTGTAGCATTTTATTTTAGTTTTATATTTTGAAAATACATTTGAAGTAATAATCGCAACATTTGACACTATTAAATTTGACTTTTTCATTAATTAAAGTGCGAAATTGTCAAAATACGGGCCAAACGGGCAAAGTCAGTCGGGTGCGCGCCTGACCGTTGCTATTCAGACAATTGAAATTTGTTATTGTCGGACCATCATATTATTTAAAGATACCAGTGAGCGAGATTGTGTGTGAAAACTCAGTATTTTTATTTAGTTTACAAACAAAACATATAACATTCATTGACATCAAAACAAAAGCATAATGACTCAGAAACTCATTCCATGGGCGTGGGGGGGGGGGGATAGGGGATACCGGGGCAAAACGCACCAGAAATCAAAATATCGACATCGTTTGACCTGTAGGTCTTAGGCCTACTGACATATTTCGTGAGAGTTTTGATCAATACAACTTTATGGAGTGGTCAGGCAAAGTAGGCAATCTTATGATACAAATAGTTTTGAAAATATACTTATGATATCAAAAATTTCAATATACATGTAGGACTACATGAAGATTGAATTAAAGATCATGAATATTGACCAATAATGTGTGGCTTCGTGCATATACATAAACATGTACTTCCTTTCCCCGGTATATTGGTGACAATTATTGCAAGTATATCATGACCAAATGAATGAACATGCTTTGCTATGTTATAGTAAGAGTGGTGTATCAAAAAAGATGAAGCATGCATCCTTTTAACATTCAATAAGATCAGGAAACACGGGCCTTCGTTGTAAAAGTGAAAATTGATATCTGGGAATCCCAAAATATGACAAAAAATAAGGGTTTTTATGAATTTCAAGTGGGTATGTAGCTTCTCGTACATGTTGTATTTACCAAACGGAGTATCCAAATCGAATACAAATTTATCATTCAATTTGAAATTTTCTGCTCTTTAATATGTAATAATGATTTCTGAAATTGGATGAAAATGGGTCTCTTTAAGGGAGCACAGAGATAGTCTTTAAAACCAGGCGATTACGGGCTTTGTGGTTGTAAAACTTGGTTTGTGTAGCATTTTATTTTAGTTTTATATTTTGAAAATACATTTGAAGTAATAATCGCAACATTTGACACTATTAAATTTGACTTTTTCATTAATTAAAGTGCGAAATTGTCAAAATACGGGCCAAACGGGCAAAGTCAGTCGGGTGCGCGCCTGACCGTTGCTATTCAGACAATTGAAATTTGTTATTGTCGGACCATCATATTATTTAAATATACCAGTGAGCGAGATTGTGTGTGAAAACTCAGTATTTTTATTTAGTTTACAAACAAAACATATAACATTCATTGACATCAAAACAAAAGCATAATGACTCAGAAACTCATTCCATGGGCGTGGGGGGGGGGGGGGGGATAGGGGATACCGGGGCAAAACGCACCAGAAATCAAAACTTTAGGCCTACTGACATATTTCGTGAGAGTTTTGATCAATACAACTTTATGGAGTGGTCAGGCAAAGTAGGCAATCTTATGATACAAATAGTTTTGAAAATATACTTATGATATCAAAAATTTCAATATACATGTAGGACTACATGAAGATTGAATTAAAGATCATGAATATTGACCAATAATGTGTGGCTTCGTGCATATACATAAACATGTACTTCCTTTCCCCGGTATATTGGTGACAATTATTGCAAGTATATCATGACCAAATGAATGAACATGCTTTGCTATGTTATAGTAAGAGTGGTGTATCAAAAAAGATGAAGCATGCATCCTTTTAACATTCAATAAGATCAGGAAACACGGGCCTTCGTTGTAAAAGTGAAAATTGATATCTGGGAATCCCAAAATATGACAAAAAATAAGGGTTTTTATGAATTTCAAGTGGGTATGTAGCTTCTCGTACATGTTGTATTTACCAAACGGAGTATCCAAATCGAATACAAATTTATCATTCAATTTGAAATTTTCTGCTCTTTAATATGTAATAATGATTTCTGAAATTGGATGAAAATGGGTCTCTTTAAGGGAGCACAGAGATAGTCTTTAAAACCAGGCGATTACGGGCTTTGTGGTTGTAAAACTTGGTTTGTGTAGCATTTTATTTTATTTTTATATTTTGAAAATACATTTGAAGTAATAATCGCAACATTTGACACTATTAAATTTGACTTTTTCATCAATTAAAGTGCGAAATTGTCAAAATACGGGCCAAACGGGCAAAGTCAGTCGGGTGCGCGCCTGACCGTTGCTATTCAGACAATTGAAATTTGTTATTGTCGGACCATCATATTATTTAAAGATACCAGTGAGCGAGATTGTGTGTGAAAACTCAGTATTTTTATTTAGTTTACAAACAAAACATATAACATTCATTGACATCAAAACAAAAGCATAATGACTCAGAAACTCATTCCATGGGCGTGGGGGGGGGGGGGGGATAGGGGATACCGGGGCAAAACGCACCAGAAATCAAAATATCGACATCGTTTGACCTGTAGGTCTTAGGCCTACTGACATATTTCGTGAGAGTTTTGATCAATACAACTTTATGGAGTGGTCAGGCAAAGTAGGCAATCTTATGATACAAATAGTTTTGAAAATATACTTATGATATCAAAAATTTCAATATACATGTAGGACTACATGAAGATTGAATTAAAGATCATGAATATTGACCAATAATGTGTGGCTTCGTGCATATACATAAACATGTACTTCCTTTCCCCGGTATATTGGTGACAATTATTGCAAGTATATCATGACCAAATGAATGAACATGCTTTGCTATGTTATAGTAAGAGTGGTGTATCAAAAAAGATGAAGCATGCATCCTTTTAACATTCAATAAGATCAGGAAACACGGGCCTTCGTTGTAAAAGTGAAAATTGATATCTGGGAATCCCAAAATATGACAAAAAATAAGGGTTTTTATGAATTTCAAGTGGGTATGTAGCTTCTCGTACATGTTGTATTTACCAAACGGAGTATCCAAATCGAATACAAATTTATCATTCAATTTGAAATTTTCTGCTCTTTAATATGTAATAATGATTTCTGAAATTGGATGAAAATGGGTCTCTTTAAGGGAGCACAGAGATAGTCTTTAAAACCAGGCGATTACGGGCTTTGTGGTTGTAAAACTTGGTTTGTGTAGCATTTTATTTTAGTTTTATATTTTGAAAATACATTTGAAGTAATAATCGCAACATTTGACACTATTAAATTTGACTTTTTCATTAATTAAAGTGCGAAATTGTCAAAATACGGGCCAAACGGGCAAAGTCAGTCGGGTGCGCGCCTGACCGTTGCTATTCAGACAATTGAAATTTGTTATTGTCGGACCATCATATTATTTAAAGATACCAGTGAGCGAGATTGTGTGTGAAAACTCAGTATTTTTATTTAGTTTACAAACAAAACATATAACATTCATTGACATCAAAACAAAAGCATAATGACTCAGAAACTCATTCCATGGGCGTGGGGGGGGGGGGGGGATAGGGGATACCGGGGCAAAACGCACCAGAAATCAAAATATCGACATCGTTTGACCTGTAGGTCTTTAGGCCTACTGACATATTTCGTGAGAGTTTTGATCAATACAACTTTATGGAGTGGTCAGGCAAAGTAGGCAATCTTATGATACAAATAGTTTTGAAAATATACTTATGATATCAAAAATTTCAATATACATGTAGGACTACATGAAGATTGAATTAAAGATCATGAATATTGACCAATAATGTGTGGCTTCGTGCATATACATAAACATGTACTTCCTTTCCCCGGTATATTGGTGACAATTATTGCAAGTATATCATGACCAAATGAATGAACATGCTTTGCTATGTTATAGTAAGAGTGGTGTATCAAAAAAGATGAAGCATGCATCCTTTTAACATTCAATAAGATCAGGAAACACGGGCCTTCGTTGTAAAAGTGAAAATTGATATCTGGGAATCCCAAAATATGACAAAAAATAAGGGTTTTTATGAATTTCAAGTGGGTATGTAGCTTCTCGTACATGTTGTATTTACCAAACGGAGTATCCAAATCGAATACAAATTTATCATTCAATTTGAAATTTTCTGCTCTTTAATATGTAATAATGATTTCTGAAATTGGATGAAAATGGGTCTCTTTAAGGGAGCACAGAGATAGTCTTTAAAACCAGGCGATTACGGGCTTTGTGGTTGTAAAACTTGGTTTGTGTAGCATTTTATTTTAGTTTTATATTTTGAAAATACATTTGAAGTAATAATCGCAACATTTGACACTATTAAATTTGACTTTTTCATTAATTAAAGTGCGAAATTGTCAAAATACGGGCCAAACGGGCAAAGTCAGTCGGGTGCGCGCCTGACCGTTGCTATTCAGACAATTGAAATTTGTTATTGTCGGACCATCATATTATTTAAAGATACCAGTGAGCGAGATTGTGTGTGAAAACTCAGTATTTTTATTTAGTTTACAAACAAAACATATAACATTCATTGACATCAAAACAAAAGCATAATGACTCAGAAACTCATTCCATGGGCGTGGGGGGGGGGGGGGGGGGGGGGATAGGGGATACCGGGGCAAAACGCACCAGAAATCAAAATATCGACATCGTTTGACCTGTAGGTCTTAGGCCTACTGACATATTTCGTGAGAGTTTTGATCAATACAACTTTATGGAGTGGTCAGGCAAAGTAGGCAATCTTATGATACAAATAGTTTTGAAAATATACTTATGATATCAAAAATTTCAATATACATGTAGGACTACATGAAGATTGAATTAAAGATCATGAATATTGACCAATAATGTGTGGCTTCGTGCATATACATAAACATGTACTTCCTTTCCCCGGTATATTGGTGACAATTATTGCAAGTATATCATGACCAAATGAATGAACATGCTTTGCTATGTTATAGTAAGAGTGGTGTATCAAAAAAGATGAAGCATGCATCCTTTTAACATTCAATAAGATCAAGAAACACGGGCCTTCGTTGTAAAAGTGAAAATTGATATCTGGGAATCCCAAGATATGACAAAAAATAAGGGTTTTTATGAATTTCAAGTGGGTATGTAGCTTCTCGTACATGTTGTATTTACCAAACGGAGTATCCAAATCGAATACAAATTTATCATTCAATTTGAAATTTTCTGCTCTTTAATATGTAATAATGATTTCTGAAATTGGATGAAAATGGGTCTCTTTAAGGGAGCACAGAGATAGTCTTTAAAACCAGGCGATTACGGGCTTTGTGGTTGTAAAACTTGGTTTGTGTAGCATTTTATTTTAGTTTTATATTTTGAAAATACATTTGAAGTAATAATCGCAACATTTGACACTATTAAATTTGACTTTTTCATTAATTAAAGTGCGAAATTGTCAAAATACGGGCCAAACGGGCAAAGTCAGTCGGGTGCGCGCCTGACCGTTGCTATTCAGACAATTGAAATTTGTTATTGTCGGACCATCATATTATTTAAAGATACCAGTGAGCGAGATTGTGTGTGAAAACTCAGTATTTTTATTTAGTTTACAAACAAAACATATAACATCCATTGACATCAAAACAAAAGCATAATGACTCAGAAACTCATTCCATGGGCGTGGGGGGCGGGGGGGGGGGGGGGGGTAGGGGATAACGGGGCAAAACGCACCAGAAATCAAAATATCGACATCGTTTTGACCTGTAGGTCTTAGGCCTACTGACATATTTCATGAGAGTTTTGATCAATACAACTTTATGGAGTGGTCAGGCAAAGTAGGCAATCTTATGATACAAATAGTTTTGAAAATATACTTATGATATCAAAAATTTCAATATACATGTAGGACTACATGACGATTGAATTAAAGATCATGAATATTGACCAATAATGTGTGGCTTCGTGCATATACTTCCTTTCCCCGGTATATTGGTGACAATTATTGCAAGTATATCATGACCAAATGAATGAACATGCTTTGCTATGTTATAGTAAGAGTGGTGTATCAAAAAAGATGAAGCATGCATCCTTTTAGCATTCAATAAGATTAAGAAACACGGGCCTTCGTTGTAAAAGTGAAAATTGATATCTGGGAATCCCAAAATATGACAAAAAATAAGGGTTTTTATGAATTTCAAGTGGGTATGTAGCTTCTTGTACATGTTGTATTTACCAAACGGAGTATCCAAATCGAATACAAATTTATCATTCAATTTGAAATTTTCTGCTCTTTAATATGTAATAATGATTTCTGAAATTGGATGAAAATGGGTCTCTTTAAGGGTGCACACCACTATTACAGTCCAACGCCCAGCTTCCGTCGATCGCGATCACGAATGTAGTTCCTAAATAACGGAAAGAATGGTGAATATTGACATGATATGTCATTCAAAATGATTGAATTTGGTCTATATTTATTCACTGAAGTGTACCTGAGATAATTCGAATGAAAAGAGTATACATCTACTGTTTTATTTGAAAATATTGGCGGAGGGATACACATTGGTCACAACGGGCTACAAGGTCTAATTTCGTGTTAAAAAATACTACTCCGTATAAAGGGGGAAATATAAAAAAATGTAAACGGTCACCCCCATCTGAAATTTTGACCCAGGTAAGATCTATGTGTGTTAATAAATATTCCAAGATTTCATTAAATGAGTCGCAAGGTAACTCAAGATATTGCCGTTTTCCCGAGGCATCTTTCCCATAGAAACACACGTTAGCGCGTAATAGTGGTATGCACCCTTATGTCTCTTGAGTTCGCTTGAGGTCGCTATTTATTTAAACGTGAAGCAGGGGGGGTAGGTCAGATTTTTTATGGCATTGGGCGGAGAAAAATAAACGGGCTTGCAACACTGCCAAATTGAAATCTCGCGTTATCCATTTACGTGTTTCCGCGAGAATACAATGTAAACAAATGGCAGCGCCCATGAAGTGAAATGAACAACTTGATACTTGATACTTGATAGTTGTAATCCTTTTACAGCTCCTACGGGGCTAAACTAGGATGTGTGCGGTGCGTTGACGTCGACAGCCATTGGTGCGCGAAAAAATAAATAATTGAAGTGGAAGGTGAAAACAAACATCACAAGACGACGAAGATAACAGGGAACTCAAGGTGCACTATATACAAGGTGTTGCCAATCTAAAGGAGTCTGGTGCCAGGTGTCGGAAGCAGTACTCTGATGACTGGTAGAGCTGCTTTCTGGAAAACTGCGACCGAGGGGGAGTTTACTGCAGTGGATGGCAATTGGTTCCAGATACGGATGGATCGTGGGAAATATGACAATCTGTAGGCTTCTGTTGATGTTGAAGGGAGTTGATATTTAAGGTCGTGATCCTTTCTTGTAAAGTGAGTGGCCGGAATAACACATGGTGGAAATGTAATGTTCACGAGTCTGTAGTGGATTTTGTAGAACATCGTGCTCTGGTGCAGTAGACGACGTGTGTGTAGTGTATCCCAACCCAGATTGGTGACAAGTGGTGTTACAGGAGTGGTGCGTCGATAGTCACGGTGGACGAATCTTGCAGCAGCCCTCTGAACTTTCTCCAGTTGGTCCACTTGGGTATTTGCTGTTGGATTCCAAGCTTCAGAGGCGTACTCTAGCCGGGGACGTACCAGAGACTCATAGGCTCTTGCTTTGACGTCTTTTGTGCACGGGCCTAGTGTTCTCCGGAGGAGACCCAGTGTGCGGTTTGCTTTCTTTGCGGTGTTTTGGCAATGGGTGTTCCAGCGGAGATCTTTGGCGATAGAGATACCCAGGTAGTCATGATGGTCTACATGGTTTAGTGGTTTGCCATGGATGGTGTATTCAAAGTGGCTGGGATTTCTTTTGCGTGAGATGCTTAGAATTGCGCACTTGTTGACGTTGAAGTCCATCAGCCAGTCTTTGGACCACTTTGCGAGTATTTGTAGATCGTCTTGAAGTACCTGGTGATCATGCGCAGAATGTATTTCTCTGTATACAATGCTATCGTCAGCAAAGAGTCTGATGTTTGATTGGATGCTGTCCTGTATGTCATTTATATACAGCAAGAATAACGCAGGACCAAGTACAGATCCTTGGGGGACTCCTGATGTCACATCTTCCCAGGATGAGTGTTGACCATTTACAGAGACTGCCTGGGTGCGGTTGTTGAGAAAGGCGTTTATCCAAGTGAGAGTTTGCCCTCGAATCCCGTAGAAGTCTAACTTGGCGGACAGGTGTGGGTGGGAAACTCTATCAAACGCCTTGCTAAAATCTAGTAGAATGACATCTGTCTGACCTCTGTGTTCTAAAGTTGTGGCCCAGTCATGTATTGATGTTAGCAGTTGGGTGACTGTTGAGAGGCGTTCTCTGAAGCCATGTTGAGAGTCCAGTAGGATTTTATGTTGGCTTAGGTGCTTGGCAACATGGCTCAGGACGATGTGTTCTTGGATTTTGCAGCAAAGGCATGTCAGGGATATTGGTCTGTAGTTGGCAGGGTCAGACTTCTCACCTTTCTTGTAGATACCAGTGACCAGGGCTTTCTTCCACTGGGAGGGAACCACACCAGAGTCGAGAGACTGTTGGAACAAGAAAGTGAGTGCAGGTGCAATTTCCTCTGCGACGATCTTCAGGAGTCGTGGTGGGATCTCGTCAGGGCCGCTAGCTTTGGAAGGATTTAGCTGTTTGAGCTGTTTAATGACGCCCTCCTGATGGATAGTAAGGTTTGGTATGTCCGGGAATGGTGAAGAGCCTTTATTGGGGATATTGCTAGCCACACAGGGGTTGAAGACTGACTTGAATTGTGTGTTCAAGGCGGTGGCTTTGTCTTTGTCATTTATACAATACTTGGACGGAGTGCGTAGTGCTGGTATGCCCAGATTACTTGTTCTCATAAGTTTCACGTAGGACCAGAATGTTTTAGGTTTGTCAGTGAGACTACCCCCTATTATGTTATTGACATAATTTACGTGGGCACAACGTATGAGTTTTGCTAGACTATTCCTGAAGATACGGAAAGTTTTCCAATGAGTGGATGAGCTTAATTTTCTTGCCAGTGTGTATAGCCTGTCACGTTTTCTCATTTTTCGTTTGATTTGTGGCGTTATCCATGGCACGTGTCTTTTGCCCCCGCTCATTTTGGAAGGTATGTGTGAGTTCATAAGATCTTTCAGGAAGTCACAGATTTTTCTCCAGTTTGTATCCACACTATTGTCCTCTGGATTTGAGGATATGAACTTATGTGAAAATTCCTTGGTAAGTTTTTGGAGTTTTTCTGGGTCAGCTTTTTTGAAGTTTGGAACTTTTCTCCGTGGTTTAGATTGTATTTTTGGTTTCATGTTGATGTTGAATAAGACAATGTTGTGGTCTGAGATACCGGGAAGTGACTCTATGTTATCGATTACCTGAGGACACGTTGTTGTAATGAGGTCCAGGACACTATTTGATACAGGTCTTGTAATTTTTGTGACGAGTTGTGACAGTGAGTTTCCCAGAAGAAAGTTAAGGAATTTGGAATGGGCGGGTGCAGTTTTGGTATTTGTGGTGGACCATGATGCCCAATCTATATCAGGGAAGTTGAAGTCGCCGCCTATTATGATATTTGGATATGATTTCCGCTTACCTATAAGTTTGGTTAGTGATATGGATAGTTGGTCTACGGCAGCATTTTTGTTTGCTTGCGTTTGTGGGCCATAAAAACTAGCAATATATAGGGGTTTGGTACCTGCAAATCGTATGTGGCCCAAATAATCTCACAGTCTGAGTCAAATTGAGGAGAAACTGTCAGATATAAGAATATCTCTGGTGGCAAGAAAGACACCTCCCCCGTATATGTTCCTGTCTCTACGATAGACTGTATAGTTGTCGGGAACAGGGAGTAAGTTGGCATAGACACATCAATTTTTGATTCACAGCCCATGATAATGTCAGGGCGGTGCTGCTCCACAGTTGAACGGAAGGCAGCCTGTTTAGCAGTGCTTTTGAGGCTATTGCAGTTGATTATCATGCCTTTTAAGCCAAATTTGCGATTTTTGTTAGGTGGTTTGAATTTGGGTGGTCTTGTGGCAGGGTCTGGACGAGTTGGGGTGGATGTAAGAGGTTGGTTGGTGAATGGAGTTGTCACTATCACTATCGTCGAGTGATAGGGAGAAAATGGATTTGATACATCGAATGATGCTGTGGCGAATAGCGAGCTATCAAAATTTGGGAGGCCACATTTTACACAAATCCATGCAAAGCTCCCTGACTTGTTAAGGAGGTCGTTATAGTGTGACTTGGACATGCCACAGCAATCAATATGACACCAATTATCACAGGTGTCACAAAGGACAGCATTGTCATTATTTTTGACATTGTTTTGACAAATACTGCAAGGATATTTGGCTACTATAGGACCAGGATTGGTTTCCACTTGGCCACTTAACAGTATAGCTATGAATAAGTGGAGGTTTTTGTTTGACTTGAAATTCCAAACAGATGTACAGAAAGAGAATTTCTGGGAAGCACGTATAGCAATTGGCAGGCTTAATTTGTTACAAAGTTGGGATATATCACTTATCTGTTGTGGGTGGTTACGATGGTAAATGATATTGGTGTTAGTAATAGCTGAATTTGGATTTCAAAAGCTCCCAGTATGCATGCTTGGGTCAACATGGCTTTGTAAACATTTGCCAAAATTGCCAAAGTGACAATAAAATTGAGTAGAAAATTACGGTTTTTGTAGTTGAAGTCACGAGCCATCCTTATATAGGTGGTTGGTGTGTAAGAATGTATCAAGTAAAATGATTAGTAATAGTATAGATCCTACCGTATGAGTCCGATTGGCAATTGGATTTGTATAGAGCTGGGTGTGTCTGCAGATTTTCGCGGGGAAATCACCACCAGTGTGTATACTTGGAAAAAGGTGCCAAATTTGGCAGTAGGATGAAATGGTGAGAACTCCGTGAATTTCCAGTGCTGGAATCCTGGCAAAATAATAAAGACTAGGCGAAAATACTCCTTCTGGTGCTTAGGTGTGGTTGAGGAGAAACCCTGTGTCGTTTTTGAAGTGATGTTTGGTGATAAAAAGTTCGAAAAAGTAGATAATAAATTTATTGGCTCTTCTCCAGTCCAGTGGGAGGTCTCCTGTATTTAGAGACTGTTGAAAAATAAATTGAAGGACAGGGGCTATTTCAATTTGATCTGCAAATCCACTTAAAAGAACAATTATCACATATCTATTAGTCAACGAGTGTTGATTCGAGTACGATGGACGTTATTTTGTATTTCGTTTTACCGTGGCATGTAGGACATTTGATGTGAAATACGGAGAATTTTTGAACACATTTTTTCAACCATACGAAATACGCCCGTACCGCATACGCATACGGTCACTGTATACGGTGTATCATCAGCCGCTGTGCATTCAACTCAGTTCACAAGAAGACACCGAGCAAGAAACGCGATATTAAGTCCATGATTACATGGACTGTAATTTACAGTGTTCATTCCAATACATCATCTGTTCTGGTGGTTACTGACACTAACTAGTCAGTGACAGGAACACATTGACCTAGCTGGTATGGCTGGATTGTACTAACTTATATTAAGTTATACATCCAAAGCCATCGGCCCAGACCAGATACCAAACCAGATATTAAAGATAGCCGCCCACGAAATAGCCCCTGTCCTTCAATTTATTTTTCAACAGTCTCTAAATACAGGAGACCTCCCACTGGACTGGAGAAGAGCCAATATCACCCCTATCTACAAAAAGGGCAGCACTACAGACCCGGCAAACTACAGACCAGTATCACTGACTAGCAACTGCTGCAAATTACTCGAGCACATTATTGACAGCCAGATCATGCGCCATTTCACTGAACATAACATCCTCGCCGAGAACCAACATGCATTCCGGAAAGCTCGATCATGCGAGACTCAACTCATACTTACAGCTCACGACCTTACCAAAAACTTAGACGACAAACTAAACACAGACATGGCAGTACTTGACTTTTCAAAGGCATTTGATGTCATGCCCCACCACAGGCTCCTTCTCAAGCTGGATCACTACGGCGTCAGAAACAAAACCCAAAACTGGATCCGTTCATTCCTGACGAAACGTCAACAGAGAGTAATGGTAAACGGCAAGACATCGAACTGGCAACCCGTACTCAGTGGTGCCCTGCAGGGCACGGTATTGGGCCCCCACCTGTTCCTTGTACTGATAAATGATATACACCAAAATGTCAAGAGCTGCACAAGACTTTTCGCAGATGACTGCCTACTTTACAACACTGTCAAATCACCTGATGACGAAGCGGTACTCCAAAAAGACCTTGACCAGATGGTTAGCTGGGCCCAAAAATGGGGCATGAGATTTAACCCAGCCAAATGTAGCACGCTGCGTCTATCCAGAGACAGACATCCAGGACAAACAAACTACAAGATGTTGGGCACAGTTCTCGAAGAAACAGCCGAGACAAAATATCTTGGGATTTTCATCCAGAAAGACCTGAGGTGGAACAGACAAACAGAGTTCGCAACGGGTAAAGCAACTAGAGTACTAAACTTTGTGCGAAGAAACTTCTACCACGCTAAGCCTGATGTGAAGGAGAAACTATATCAAACGTTAGTCAGACCACACCTGGACTACGCAACGGCGGCCTGGGATCCCCACACTGGTAAAAACATAAAATCGATTGAAAGAGTCCAAAAACGCGCTGCAAGGTTTGTGACAAACACCTATGGTAAAGACACTAGCATCAGTAATATCCTCACCTCACTGGGTTGGCCATCATTGCAAGATAGGCGCAAACAACATCGTCTCACTTGTCTCCACAAGATGATAAATGGCAAACTGGACATAAATTACCAAAACTACACCCAACCTAAACCAACCAGAGCTAGAAAAGGACACAACAACCAATTCCAACAAACCCACGCAAGAACAGACACATTCGCAAACTCCTACTTCATGAGAACAGTACGTGACTGGAACCAGCTTCAACCAGAGACTGTCATCCACACTGACCCTGCCCAATTCAAAACTGCCCTGTCATCCCCCCCATCTAAAATTTAGTCCACCCTATCCGCACCTCCAGTTAAAACTCAGACGAGTGTTTCGGAGGACCAACCTACCAAGTACCTACCAAGTACCAAGTAAGCTTTACTTTTTAATATTTTAATTGTGCACTTGGACCGAGGGTAATATCAATGCTAATTTGTTATAGAATTAAAGGCTTAACTCTATCTCATGGGTGTTGCAAAGCTAATGTAGGGAGACACGGAACGAATAAGGAAAGAAAAATGATGTGTGCCGCTCCAGGAATCAAACCCGGTCTTCCGTGGCCAGAGTCCAGCAGATTGTGTATCACTCTCCAAAAAGAAATTGGAGCCTTTATTGTCCTTTGCGTGATTGCGCAATGAGACGGGGTCTGCAACCAGCGCAGTGTTTCTTGTCGGAGTTAGCAAGGTTACTGGATTATGCTGCTCGTGCTCGATCCTTCTTACAACAAACAGGGCAAACAGACCCTAGGTGTTTTGTTGGTGTGTTTTTTAACTTTTATCCCCTTGAATTGAAAATGACCTTAAAATGTTTAAAAATCCGTAAAAAAACTTGCAGAATTTTGACAGGCCCAAACATTTATTTTTCTTCCATCTGCACGTGACCATTTGTTCACCGATTTCTAAATAATGGGTCGGTCAAATGTGCTAACAACAAAAAACTTTTTTTGCCCGCCAGCTCATGAAATTCTGCTAAGTGGGGGGGGGGGATTACCCAAAACGGGCAAAAATATCGCATGATAGAACTTGCAAATGTACCGACGGAACCTACCTATGTCTCTGAAAATGGTACAGTGGTACACAAAAAAGGTATTGTCAAATTTTACAGCGCACCCACCCCTTCGCCCCCTGTATCCGCCACTGCATAGGGTGTTGTTTTTTGTCACCTAAAGTAAGGGCATCCAGACATTAAAATTGCCACCAAAATAACCTCGGCTTATTCCATCAAATTTCTTGTTTTGTTATTTATTTTCAGAAATGAGACAAGCAACTCGCAATCAGCTTATCTGTACCAAATCATGCACTGAGTGAACCAGCCTCAAGAACCCTTTCAACTGACAGAACGTTCATTCACATACTGTGTTCAACTGTATTGGATCTCACCTACTGTGACAGTGTAGTTAGAGAAATAAATGATGACGGCATTCAGTCCTTCAAAAGCAGAGTGCATCATTAGATGAGTTTCACCATCTTTCATATTTTTTAGCTAAACCGCTGACTGGTCTGTAAGAATAACAGAATTGCCTTGATGCCTATATACCTGTGTTTGACCTGGTCATACCTCCTTCATGAATGTGGTTGCTTTCACCTCAGCATTTTGAAAAAAGGATGGACATTTACCGAAATGCACTGCAGGGTCAATTGCCAAAATTGAAATCAATCAATAACAACATCAAGAAACATCAACATAGTCTGCTAAATATTTATGATATGTACATCAACATTGACAATGACAATGACAATGCTGCTGTTCGGTCTCAAATATACCCACAAAAGATGCATTTTATCTCTACAAAGGTTAGAGTGAACAATGACATTGCAGATGAGGGACGGATCTTGTGAGAATCACCAATCACTCACCATCATCAAAACCAAATGTAATGACAATATAAATGAAAATGCCACAAATCAAATAATAATACTGTAAAACAGTTTAATTTCTCGGCAACTTTATTAAGCGAATTAGCATTAATTTGTTTCATCGTCCTATATATAATTATTATAAATATTATAATCGGCGGTAATTTAATTTGGCGAAATTAATCTCCTAGCGAAATTAAATTGCTAGCAAAATTAAGTTGTTTTACAGTATATCAAGACTATTTAAAAAATAAATGTGCATGTAGATCAAGCATGTGCTACCTTTTCTACTACCCGGGCCTCTTTGTGATTTTGAAATCCATTCACGGGCCGCAGTGATTGTCAAACATTTTGACCCATCATATCGAAACCGATCAGTTGTTGGCAAGGCTCATCTGCCAATAGCAACAAAAGAAGTTGAGAAAATAAAACAAATTTTCCACCTAGTTACATAAAACTTGCGTTCCATGGTCAATGTTGACAAATTAGCTGTAATTTGTAAGCTAACAAATAGTTTTTTAACATGAATTTTCATATCCCGGAGACAACTGGTCTGTTTTGATGTGATGGTTCACATTTTTTAATTTGGTGTATAACACATATCGAGGTTGAGCGCCAGAAGGCCGTAACTCAAGAAATGCTATTTTGAAATAATCGACTTTCAAATATTTGGGACTCATTACAATACACTGTAGCACCCAACTTCTCTAATCTCTTTTATGGTTCTGAAAATTTAGGTTATATGGATTATTTTTGTACCAAAATATCAATTTGCCCAAAAATTGAGTTACGACCTTCTGGGGCTCAACCCTTGCTATGTGCCTGGAACTACACCTTAACACACCACCCTACAGGATTTATTTGTATTTTTATTTAGGATAATATTTCAAATCAAATATGGTGCTTTTTATAATCAAAGTCAAGTTAAATTATTAAAATTATCATTCGTCACCACACTGGTGAGTGCCCCCCCCCCACCCCCCCCCCCCCCCCCCCCCCCCCCAAGATGAGTGATCATATTTTTTTAATTTTTGTTGTGTGAAGTGGATCACAGTAATAAAAAAAAATTGAAAGGAATTTATTAAGATAATTGACATCTACATTCTTGCTTAAATATTGTTGGTCAAACATCAAAGGTTTGCAATATTTTAGATGATTTTTGAGGAAAAAACTGTTCAGGGATGGACCTTTCTAAGTTGATCAGTTTTAATTTTGTCACCTTCCATACTTGCAGAATAATATTGCACCCAAGTCAAATGGCATTGGCAGGCAACGTATGCAGTGACATCATCCCAAAAGGAATGTTAATTTAAATACCCTATAGTTTGTTCAGTACCCAAAGACAAAATTGTGATTGTATTTGTTTGTTTGTTTGTTTGTTTACACGGTCCGTCCATTTATTCGCACAAAAATAATTCCTTCTTGTTAACTCATCTATTAAATATGGGCGTGCATCATGCATTGTGCGCAGTTGTTTATAATAATCCAGCTGCATGCTAACATTAAAATATACACGCTACGGTTAGAATTAATTTTGTGTGGATTAATTCACATGTCTTACCTATACTGAACAAAGTATAGTGAAATAATAAACTCATACTCAACCTAATAGCACAGACACATACATTGAATAACGTCTTAAACAAAAGAAACTATTACTCATAAGTATTATTCCCAATATTTATTGTTTGCTCTCTGTTACAAATAACAAATTAACCATTCAACTTGTAAATTATGTAAGTCATTATATGGCCACACAGTGTCTCTGTTTGAATTCTATCTATCACTATCAGTAGGCCCGTTCACACTGATTCTAATTGGTGTGTTGGCCATAAGGCAACGAAAAACCACCTTGTTCTATGAGCAAACTGATCTTTCAGGTACATTGTAGGGTCGGGGATTCAAATAACCAAATATTGTTGAAGGGAAAGACAAAATGGACCTGACAAGTTACTAGTAACCTGATCTGCCATCTCAAGATATAATAATACATTTTAGTTATGACTGTGATGAAAATTGCCACCACTCTCACCCCATGGAATGTCACATGTCTTAAAAATTAGCCAACTAATTTTTCTTTTTTTACTGTTTACTATGGTTTAATCAGTTCCAAATTGGCAAGAAATATTTGTTTTTATCTCTCTGCGCACAAAAGTAAAGATTACGTCCTGGCGCACATGGTTTTGGTCGCATTAATGCGTCACACATAATGCACAGTGCGCTTGATGTCTTCATAAGCGCCTGCATCCTTCTGTATTCATTTGCTGCTGTAATTCATTAATTTGGAACTGATCCAACTAAAAGAATATATTCGCGCTACATTTATTTTCGCGCTAAGATCAGCAAGCACAAAAATAAAAATGCACAAATATATTCCTTTTGTATGTAGGTCTATGTAAGGAACCTCAAAATCTCAAAAATAAAAACATGCAAAGTTGTTCAAAATTTGCGAAGCACGTGTAAGAACGAATTCTTACGTTGAGAAGGAAGAGTCTTTAATACATTCTAGTTGATTTCTATACCAAAGTTGGTTGTTTATTTACGAAAATCATACATGCTCCAAATAATAGAAGATACAAAATACGACGGACAATACACACAACACGTCTGTTGTGGTTGACGAGCAGGACGCGAGAGAACGATTCTAGATCGCGCACGACCCAAATAATCAACCAGCGCTCAGCTGTGATTGGCTAAACGGCTAATCATCTGAGCGCTGATTGGCCTATTCTAATAACAATAATACATATTCAAAGAATCGACATAGTATTGTTCCATTGCTAATGTAGGGATGTTTTATATCCCACATTACTATGTTTCTTTGAAGAAGGTGTCCTCACCGTTACTTATCAAAAATTATATGCATCTACTTATATAACAAATAATTGTTGTACATAATAATATCTACCAAAACAATCATCCGATTGAATATAAACAGTTATCAGATGAGAATATCCTATAAATTCACTCTCATCGAACAAATGTTCAGTCTTAAATCGAATAATTTATCAAATTACATTTTTAAACACACACACACAAAAACAAAAAAAATTATCATCTTAAATCATATAATTAACTTATACAATGTCTACCACATCTTAAATAAATAAAACATAATAAACATACCATTTGTCAACATTGACCACACAAAATTTGAGGTGAATGTCATTTGTAGGAAACACTGACATCCATCAAGATTGTTACTTGAACCATGTTTCAAGACCATATCAACAATGACAGCATAATATCACATAATTATTTGTGACTATCCACAAATTCTATTTATGGAAGAAATGACAATTGAAAAATTGACATATTTTATGACCATGATATATTATTATGACCATGTTATAACAAGTTTGACATCAGACAGATTCTTTGTCCATGTCAAACAATTGGATAGGCCATACTTGAAAGTAAAAGTCATGTTACTCATCACCAATGAATCTTGATATTTACATGTGTGTAAACAACAATTTTTTTTTGTTGTTGTTGTTGTTACAATGCATCACATGGGTAATCTTAATTTCTTTTGGTCCAAAAACATTTCACTTCAACACTACATGTAAGTGTAAGAAATCAAATAAGAAATATAGTAAATATCTCAAGTTTTAATTTTCACCACCATTGTATATTCATCAACAAACCGTGAACGTACTGTATTTAGTACAATAAGAATATTTGTAGGAACTGCCTCATTTTCTGCAATGCATAGTAGATACATTATACAAATCATGACATAAAGATTATGTCAAACACAAATCCACAAATTCATAACATGTCAAACACAAATCCCTAACAAATACACAAATCCCTCACATTACAATATCTTCCACCACATCAAAACATAAGTCAAGACCCTCACAAATACATAAATCCCTCACGTTACAATATCATCCACCACACCAAAATATATAAGTCAAGACCCTCACAAATACATAAATCCCTACATTACAATATCATTCACCACACCAAAATATATAAGTCAAGACCCTCACAAATACATAAATCCCTACATTACAATATCATTCACCACATCAAATCATATACCGTATACCCAAACATTATTTTATAAACCAATATCAAATGTCTTGTTTTTCATGGACATTTTGTATCCATGATAAACACATCACACATAATTCGCCACTGACGTAACTGGAATAACCATTAAAATAATCCTAAGTTATAGAATCAATTTAACTTTCCTTGTGGTACCATAGATAATCGATGGTGGTACATAACCATAATCCTATGATTGTATGCTATTCATGGATATGGTTACGTCAGGGAGGTGTCAATCACACCTCCCTGGTTACATATTGTAAACAACTGCTGACAGCTTAAATTGAACAAAAGAAACATCTTCTCAACAACTCACGTAACACTGGGAAGATTCATATAATTCAACTTTTATAGTGAAAAAAATAAAATTATCATTGTGAAATATTGTGAATCATTATTAATACAATAGGAGCACCGAGAAGCGCTGGTCTTATTTCGTATCTCATACAAAATATGACTGTAGTATAACCCTACTATGTTAACTCATACACATTTCAAATGACCATGGAAGTGTCCAAGTTACATAAACCAAAGGATCAAACATATTGTGTCATCCTGTCAATTTCTGCAAAGTACACAATATAGACTGAAATTTAAAAATAAAATTCAAAAATTTATATTCCAAAATTAGATAATTAAATCCATTCAAGAATGTTCACATAATTAGAAGCTTGTAATGTGATTACATTACAATTACTGACAGCTTAAAAGAAAGTTACAATAAACTTATGTCAAACACAAATCCACAAATTCATAACATGTCAAACACAAATCCCTAACAAATACACAAATCCCTCACATTACAATATCTTCCACCACATCAAAACATAAGTCAAGACCCTCACAAATACATAAATCCCTCACGTTACAATATCATCCACCACACCAAAATATATAAGTCAAGACCCTCACAAATACATAAATCCCTACATTACAATATCATTCACCACACCAAAATATATAAGTCAAGACCCTCACAAATACATAAATCCCTACATTACAATATCATTCACCACATCAAATCATATACCGTATACCCAAACATTATTTTATAAACCAATATCAAATGTCTTGTTTTTCATGGACATTTTGTATCCATGATAAACACATCACACATAATTCGCCACTGACGTAACTGGAATAACCATTAAAATAATCCTAAGTTATAGAATCAATTTAACTTTCCTTGTGGTACCATAGATAATCGATGGTGGTACATAACCATAATCCTATGATTGTATGCTATTCATGGATATGGTTACGTCAGGGAGGTGTCAATCACACCTCCCTGGTTACATATTGTAAACAACTGCTGACAGCTTAAATTGAACAAAAGAAACATCTTCTCAACAACTCACACATTTCCGGACAATGGTAGCTAATCATTGACCAAAACAAACAGATTACAACTTCGACCGGCTATTGTATAGCTGTAATAAGGTGAAAGCTTAAATCTGCTGTGAGAACTCAAAAGATAAGTCAATTGATAAAAGTAAACTTTACAGTTTTATACAAAAAGTAGCAAATTAAATTAATTTCAGTGAACAATCCAATCACTAAAATATTTTGTACGCATCAACATTCAAACTTGTATGACATGAATGTTATCACACAATGACATTAACTAATCATTAAATACAGTACACATATTTCAACAACAACAAACCAGCACCAATGTAGTAGATGTAAACTCAAAAACACAGTTTTTAACTTTACACACAAAAATTAGCTTACTTTACAACAGATGGATATCTCCATCTATTATAATGTGGAGATAAATAAATTATCTCCTTCTCTACTTCAAAAATAATTTAAAAACACTGTTTAACCTTACACACAAGTTACAAGTTACCGGTAACTGTTTTAACTTTACACAAACACCAAATTAATTTGTTTACAACAGATGTATATATATTTCCATCCATTTATCATGTGGAGATGGATATCTCCTTCCACTTATCATTTGGAGATTGAATACCTCCTATCATGTTGAGATGAGTATCTCCTTCTACTAACATGTAATGTTGAATGAGTAGGAATAACATTAACCAGTGTTGGAGAACCAACAGGATAATTTTGAACAGCAATTTCAAGTTCACGATCATGACGACACAAAAGCCTAAAGTCATAATCCTGTTTACCATTAAAGGTATTTGGTAAATACAGTGGATTAAATTGTGGTGGTGGCATATTGATTGTGGACAGATGATTGTTGGCTATGAACTGTACCATGTTTAAGTTAACCACAATTCAATTTATACCTATAAATCAAACTTTGCAAACTATGTCACAAAACGTTACAATCACAATAAAATATCACACAATATACATAAATTCTAACACATAAAGAAAACATTGAATTGGAGACCAACCAAAATTTTGTTATGACATAGTCATCAATAATTGTTATTGTTGTAGGATTATTGACAAGGATTCCACGCCACTCAATATTGTTATTGTGGTAGGATAATCACCGATTATGACGATTTCACTTCACTCGTATAATTTGTATGGGTGACAAATTTTTAATCAAAATTAATTCTCCTGTACATGTACAGATATAGGCTCAGCAGGCCTAACTCCCAAAAGAATTTCAATAGGGATTGATACCATGAAAACAAAAATTAATCACCCGGGGATGATAACCACAAATACTATTCGTGATCATTCATTCAATTGTGAATACGGACAAAGAATGTGTCAAAACGCTATGACTTGGGGAATAGCCTAGAAAGCATCAACAATTGAGTTTGAGGTGCAACAACACTCAACTTTTGTAGGCAAATACCTACAGGATTTTACAATTTGTATGGGTGACAAATTTAATTTTATATATGAGAATGCAGGCTAATTAAATCTCTCGTTTTAATTTTATAATGCCGAAAGGTTTTATACACAATTTATTAAATTTATCACAGTATTGTTATGTATGGTCGAAAGTCTTAGCATTTTATTGCTTCCGGATATAATATCAATGCATTTATCGAATTATATTATTTCTTTACCTTTACTAATCCACCTTTAAAATCTTCTGTATTCGGCACAGGCAGGCAAAATATTATGTCCAAAACAAACAAAAATGTTCCATAGATAGAGAAAAGTTCACGCAAATCCTTTCAGTCACAGAACGTCCTGAAGACTTGAAGTGTATCCCGCAAACTTGTGCAAATGTTCTTTTACAGCAGTCAGTCGGACTTGAAGTGAATCCCGCAAACTTGTGCAAATGTTCTTTTACAGCAGTCAGTCCTCGGGCATGTCAGAAACTTGCAGATTTTCAGCTATTACAGGCGCCCTTGGTTAGGCAAAAAGGAGTACCCTGGAAGCGGGTTTTGCAGCACCCTGGACACGGGCTATAGGAATATTGATGAATCTGGGAATCCCATCTGAAGGACACCGGTTGGCATCCGTTTTTGCACAATATAACTTATGGCAAAAACCAGAGTTCTCAATCCCTCATCTGAATGCTAGGTAGCATTTGTTTTCGAAAATATAACGTGTATCAAAAACTGGAGAACTTCTTCTGTCGCCTCTTCTGTATGGAGCATCGGTTGATACTCGTGTGTTAGCTTTTATAACGTATGCCAACACAAAAATGATGAAATGTCTCGTTAACGATGAAATGTTTCGTCCCACGTGGTGATGAAAGAAAATTTTGCAATTTTCAATTTTTCAACCAGTCATTCCGATGAGTCCGTCACCGCTGCTAACCAGCTGTAAGAACGAATTCTTACGTTGAGAAGGAAGAGTCTTTAATACATTCTAGTTGATTTCTATACCAAAGTTGGTTGTTTATTTACGAAAATCATACATGCTCCAAATAATAGAAGATACAAAATACGACGGACAATACACACAACACGTCTGTTGTGGTTGACGAGCAGGACGCGAGAGAACGATTCTAGATCGCGCACGACCCAAATAATCAACCAGCGCTCAGCTGTGATTGGCTAAACGGCTAATCATCTGAGCGCTGATTGGCCTATTCTAATAACAATAATACATATTCAAAGAATCGACATAGTATTGTTCCATTGCTAATGTAGGTATGTTTTATATCCCACATTAGCTTATCATTTGGCTTATCGCTCAGCTGTGATTGGCTAATCATCTGAGCGCTGATTGGCCTATTCTAATAACAATAATACATATTCAAAGAATCGACATAGTATTGTTCCATTGCTAATGTAGGGATGTTTTATATCCCACATTACTAATCCCACCGCTGCCACCAGCTGTAAGAACGAATTCTTACGTTGAGAAGGAAGAGTCTTTAATACATTCTAGTTGATTTCTATACCAAAGTTGGTTGTTTATTTACGAAAATCATACATGCTCCAAATAATAGAAGATACAAAATACGACGGACAATACACACAACACGTCTGTTGTGGTTGACGAGCAGGTTACAAGAGAACGATTCTAGATCGCGCACGACCCAAATAATCAACCAGCGCTCAGCTGTGATTGGCTAAACGGCTAATCATCTGAGCGCTGAATATGTATTATTGTTATTGCTAATGTAGGGATGTTTTATATCCCACACACGAACACTTTTTCTTTTTTTACACACACAAAGATTTCCACTTTTATAGTATACCATCTTTGAAACTTGTTCAACGACAATATCTGTTGGGCAACAAAAGAAAACCCTGTTCTACAGGCCCAATCGAGCCAATTCTTTTTATATTTTCAAATAAAACAAACTAGAAAATCCGGCAACCATACCTGAGTGGTCAGTTTGCTCGTAGATCAAGGCAGGTTTTTTTGGTCACCTTAGATGCTGGAAAAAAAGAAACCCTGTTCTATAGATCCAATTTTTAGAAATTGATGAAAATATTCTCATCCAATGAATAGCCTACTAACCAAATTTCTTTTCTTGTCAGGAAATGTCTACAGATTTATACGGTCATTTTGAGGGCATAAAAGGTCCATGACCCAACCCGAGAGGTCCCTTTTAACAGGGTATTATGTCACCTTATTTATTAACAGTTTTTTAACCTTAATTTTGCTTTGAACAATGACTGTCCATATTTGTTTAATTCACACATTTTGATGGACAAATTTGCAATTTACTTACATGTAGTAGTGAAAATCTGACAAGGCTTCGTTTTTTTTCCCCAAAAAAGAAAAGAAATCGCCATTTTGCCTTAAAGGTCCAGCGACGTGCTCATGAAACTTATTTTTAAAAGTTAAACAATATATTAGTTAGAAAATTTCACATGTTATTTTTTATAAAATGTGAATAAATATATTTAAAAAAGATAAAATACGTTCGGCCGTATACCAAATCCAATACCTTCGCTAGAAACGCAATGAACCATGAACAGGCGACTTCAATGGTGACGTGCGGGAGGAACTGCAGTGTCAACACGGTCGGATTCCCGGATCTACGTCACAGTTTCCGTGTTGCCTAAGAGGAGGACTCGTAGTCAGCAAACAATGCACCACGGTCTAAAAATATGGCCACAAAATAAAAATAACATGTGTATCAAGTTGCAAAGGTTGCCTTACAAACAGTATTATGACCTCGATCTATTCATTCACTGAATGTGATAATACGGCTCATACACTCGTGATTGTATGGTTTTTAATGCACACAGCATGGATACACATATTTAAAGTTCGCGCGGTCATCAATTGTTCAGCGAGGCATGATGATGGGAAGAGGCTAACGTAGCATGCATTGTAAAGAGTGTGTGTAGACATATAGACCCTGTCACAATTTTACACTAGTGCATTGTTTGCTAACTATGATTTCTCCTCTGTGTTGCCTGGTAGAGAGGGTTTTTCAAAATACGAAGATCGTTTTTAACACGGCTTTTGGGCACATTTATTATTTTTGTAAATTTCTTCTTTCCCTATAATGGATCGTTCATAAAATATTTATTTTCGAAATCCTTGTGATTTTGTCTTTATTTTGATGTATAATACATACACTTCGGTGGATCTTTAAATAGAAAAGTGGTTTCTTCTTTGTTGCCTTTTTACAGAACTACTTTAGTTTGTGTCACCTCAAGTTGAGAGGTGATGTAAACACCACACATGTATGTGATTCAAATATGTTGACATTTGCACCGGCAGAATTTAAGACAAATTATATATCAGTCTTTTAGCACACACCTATGATTTGAATATGCTGACATCTCCTAATTTGAGGTGACAGTGAGTAAAGCTACTTAGTGTATTACATTTTCTGGCAATAAGAAACAAGTAGGCTAATTCTTAAAGGAGGGGTCCCGCAAGCACAACATTTTGCATTATATATGTTAGAAAAATACCTACTGAGCCCAACTTTTGTATTACATCAAATTTAGAGTAAAACACCACACTTATGACAAAAACGAATATAAACCACCATCTCTCAACATGCATTTTTTTTTAAAATTCTTGGTGATTGAAGATCTATGTGTTGATCAACTCATACTTTTGTAGTTATACAATGCATGCACAAATTTGAGCACTGGTAACCATGAAGTCATCGACACCAGGACTTTGAGAGATGGCAGCAGTTTTTATTTGTTTTGTCACTAAAATCAAAATTGTCAATCACAGCGAATGATCCGAGCGCTCGCGATCATTTCAAAGGTTGAGCATGTCCTTGTATGCAGGTGTAATTCCAAAACATTCTCAACGCAGCGTGTGGTCTTGTTGATTAGGGCCGCGATTAGTCAATTAATTATTTGTTTACAAGTACGTCACATCTTCCAATTTTACTGCGCCCTTGCCATCATGAATGTCACGGTCATGATGCGCACTAGTCGCATGGGACGCTGGGGAATCGTATACGATGTGCTCGACAATTTTTTGTTCTATATAATCATGCAATTTTGGCTCGATAATTATTTTTCTAACATATAATGCTCAATAATGTTGTGATTGCGGGAGCCCTCCTTTAAAAGCTACATCATTGTGTTTGAATTAACTGATGCCAAACAAAAAAAACCAGCTTTTTCACCCCCACTTGTGTGTTTTTAATCAAAGCCAAAACCAGTAATCAAAATTCGACTCATGTAACTCCTTGATCAACAAAATGTATGTCCAGGTACTGTTTAATACCATGCACAGAGCATTTCTTGATTGCTGTACCATACAACCTACTATTGTGTTTGGTTCTGGCCTTGTTATCTATACTCCTCCTTCGTTTGTACTGATTCTCTATTGTTTGTTTCCTTTGCCTTGACTAGACTAGAAGTGAAATTGCTCCCGACACAAAATTCCAAGTAAATTTCACTGTGGAAGATGGCATTCCATTTCAATACTACAATTGGTATAACTTTGTTCAAAGGTTTTACACATAGGTAATGTAATAATATATACCTCAGCTGATGATATGCATCTTTAAAAACTTTGGTCTCTATAGACTATAGTATAGAGTCTAGATTCATCACTGCATTGCCCAATGCCATAAATATAGCTACATGATGAAACATATACATTTGTTAGTTAATTCCATCTATACATCCCAATGTGAAGTCCCTTGGCCATCATGTTCCCTGTTCCATCTACACTTCAGACAAATTTGAATCCCTAGGTCATTCTGATCCCTGTGTCCCACTGAGTGCAGGCCATTCGTCTTCGTACGATATCCAATGCTTGACAGTTAGTCACATCCATTTGGAGATTGATATGCAACCTAAAATCAATATTGTAAAAAGGAAGAAAAAATGTGGTTATTTTGAGTTCTAGGGCAAATCATCTTAACATTATTTTGTGTGGGTAAAATGTTTGAATATTATTTACTTTTTAAAATGGGTTGTAGCATTAATAAAGGCACTGTTTAAATGCAATAAATACCTCAGAATCTTAATATTCTACGTCCAATCCAATGTCAGAACAGAATCAAGGAACATAATTCAATTTGTGAAAAATTAGTTTGAGTTTGCATAACAAATATTTCATAGTTAAATATATTGCTTTTGATGGTGCAAACAAATTCAAATGAATATCCCAATTTTGTTTACTTTCCCAATAAACATAGTAGAGGAAAGAAAAAAACCTGTTGTAAAGGCCAGACCGACCCATGGTATTAGAAATTAATTGTTTTTGCTTGTATTGTAAATAAATATTTACAGATTTTTAAAAATTAATTTGGTCAAGAGAAAATATGAATGGAAAAAACCCTGACCGACCCGACCCGGTTTGCCGGGTGGCTTTTTTGTACCTTAGCCAAAATGTTTCTTGATTTGGAAGGTGTTGGGCACACGCTTGGGTCCTGATAGGTAAACCCTGAACTTTTCCTTAACCCTAACCTTCTGTGGCACTACGATTCACTATAGCCAAAAACAATGTCCACACGTATGTATGCTAGCATTGATTCAATGACGTTATCATCCGAGCTGTTATGTGAATACGAATTCACTGCCAGGTCGAGCGTTGCCATTGAGGCGTTGACAGGTTAGCTCAATGAAAAGGGAATTTCATACTTTGTCCCGATCCCCCGGTTTCCACACAAAAATATAGCCTGGCTGTAGATTCAAGATTTTCAGAAATAAGATCATAGATTTTATATACGTGTAGCATATGGACATTGCATCTACCAAATGATTACCAAAACAATTGACCAAATATAGAATGTCGGGTTAATGTAAAATGGCTGGACAAATATTTTTTGATGTGACTAGATTCAAGATTAATTCACATGCAAAACATCTTAATTAATCAATTAATGCAGAAATGTAAAGATCTTGAAACGGTTTAAAGCTGTCCAATATTTAACATGTTCAGAAGTTTGTCAAAGGGTGCATAAGAATCTATGAATTTTACTCCATTCAATAGCATGTTAGATGTAAGAATCAACTTGGGATTCTCAGAACTTTACCGGCGAGAATGGATTCTTGGATTCTTCTCAAATTTCTGACCCTGTTTTAATGCTCATTTAAATCAAAATGAGTTCAAACTCACATAGTTGTAGGAGTAAGAATGGACATCCCCCAATCCTCCAGGTAAATCATGATCTTCCTTTGCATGACACTCAACTTGTTGGAGACATCTTCCAGGATTAGGTCCTTACAATGTATCTGCTTTGGCAAACATGTCTGCTGGGTCCCATAAGTCTACTACAGAGCCCTGCATGTGGATTGAGTTGGTAGAATCCTGGCAGGAATCCTACAAGAATGAACAATCAAGCATAAAGAATTAGTTCAAAATAATGAAATTGCTGATTCCATGGTAACTCGTATTACGTTTTAGCGGGCCATTCTTTAATTTCCATTCTCTACATCTCTGTAAGAATATTTTGAATTAAGTTTTCATCATTTGTATATAATGTAAACAAATGCCCAACATGAAAGATCAGCTGTTAGTGTTAATGAGACCACTGCGAATATCGGTAACACACATTACGCGCAAAGACGCACTAAAAATACCCCAACATTGTTTTGCTTTAGTTCTAAAACTAAACAATCTACAATTAATCGGTCACTACTGTAAGGGGTCGTCCAAAATTATCGCCATTTTCACTTACGTACAGTGCGTACGTAACTTTTTACCCCCTCCCCCCCCTCGAGTTACGTACGCAATAAATGGCGAAATTTTATTTTATTTTGTACTTTAAAAAAAAAAAATCCCGCCTCTCAAGATCGCCATTTAAGTTACGTACGGTTGGGGTATATTTCGACCCCCTCCCCCCTCTTACGTACGCTTTGTACGTAACTGAAATTGGCGAAAATTATGGACGACCCCTAAGTAAGTAATATAAAAGGTTTATAATAACAATAATTCAATTTATTTATTTTTAAATGGCAAAATATTCAGTAACACATGTTACCGTAACACATGTTACACTTTGTCCAGCCATAATTTACTAGCATTTGATTCTTTATACCAGGCATTCTCAAATGGTGGCGCGCGCGCCACTTGTGGCGCATCAAGGCATCCTAAGTGGCGCGAGAGTGGTTAAAATTTGTTTTAAAAAAATAAATCATATCATAATATGTGTGGTGGCATGGGAAAACCCTTCACAAGGTTATTTTCTAGCAACTTTGTTTTTTTCATTGGCAGAGAGCTCCATACTCTTCTGAGTATAGGACTGTTTAAATTTTTCAGAAATTCCATCTAGAACTACAGTTATAGTATTTTAAAGTCGGCAAGTTTAAATGCAAAACTAAGAATAGAAACTGACAATTCAAAGGTGTACACAAAATCTTTTAAATGCTCTAATAATAATAAAACTACATTGTTATATCACACAGAATAGCTTGTCATATGAAAAGGACTTTTGATATGAACCTAGTTTTTTGAGATATTATTAACAACTGTAAGTTCTTCACCTTCAACATCTTTCCAAATTCATTGTCGGAATTCACAAGTGGTTACCATGGTAACAATGTCATTTTACGTAAACATAGCATTTTACACATAAAATTTGATAGACGAGGTTCAGAAAAGTACTAAAATAAACTTAACATCTGGAATTTTGCATAAAAAACTCCTGGAGACTAAAGTTCAAGGTATAATCTCTATCTTGGGACCAAAGTTGGAAAATTGACTTGGAACTCATCTGTTAGGAATATTTTGGTATGACCCAGATATCTCAATATTAACACTAGCGACTTCCGACGGGTTTTCCCATACCACCACACATATAGCCAAATTCCATAGGCATATGACAGTCAGATGTATAAATACAGCAATTTTTCTCGCGCTACGCGCGTACTATGTGCCCTCAAAACAGTAATATTAGTTAATATGCTGCCGACATATGTTACAATATTTTTCAATTAATGTTATAAAGGGAATTTTGCCATTGTAAATTCTAAAAAATATGACCAGTGGAGCTTCAACAAGTTGGTTACTAAAATGTGGCGCATCAGTAAATCTAGTTGAGAAAGCCTGCTTTATACATTTTAAATTAACAATAATCTTGACTTTGACAAATTGAAATAACATTAATAGTGATAAATAACACTTTAGAAAAATTAAGGTTTTAGCATGTTTTACTGATATGATTTTGGTTACTCACATTTACAATTTTTTGATGAAGTCCTTATTGTGAAGTGGTGGTTATGAATTTATCTAAATGTTTACTATTTTAATATAGAGTCTTACTAGTAGGATTAACATTATAAATAAGTGGCATCAATTAAAACCGAACCATTTAAATGTTGGTGTTGGTGCCACCACTGTTTTTGGCACATCAATTGATGTCACCCACGGTCATGGACCACAGTAGCTGTCAGTGGCGTAGCCAGAGGGGGGGGGCGAGGGGGCGATCGCCCCCCAATATTGACATCGTGTCGGTTGAGATTGGCACTGTCGGTTCATTTGACCAGAGGAACCATGGAATTATGATGGTCAAAAGTACACATATGAAAAATGTTCGCCCGCTACGCGCGCATAACAATCACCTAAAAGCAATATTCGTTGGTATAAGCTTGTTTAGAGCCAAATTGTACCTCAATCGTGCCACAAATAGGTGTAAAGTCAACAAAATTCCGTGACTCAAAACAACATTGTCGGATCATTTTCATTTTCGCCCCCCCAATATGAATAACCTGGCTACGCCACTGGTAGCTGTCACTTGGGGTGACGTTCATGCACAAATCTCATTGTGACGTCTCCATTACATTCCGGTAAGGCAGGGCACCTGTCTTGTCAGTTCCCACTTCCCAGTCTGCAATTTGCTGATGAAACTCATTCCTAAGGGACGCACCATTCAACTTCAAGGAGGGGGGGGGGGGGGGCGGGGGTAGGAAGTTTTTGAAGAAAAAAACCTTCACCCACTATCAGTCTATCAGGCAATCAAAAAACCTTTACACACTGATGAGTAAAAAATTGCCCACCCACCCAACTTTGCCAACCCAACTCAATATAAAGGTATCATATTATTATTAAAACAAAACACTTCGGCAGCAAACAAAAACAAAAACTTGCCGCCGCAGAAAAAAAGAGAGAAAAATCCAACCAACTGGCGTAACAACCAGAATTAATTATACTTACTGCAGAAAATGATGAGCACTCTGCTTGTCAGCTTGTGTAAATCTTCATTACGTTTTTGTACAGGGTATTTTTCTGGATGTTTCCCCTCAGTGTCGGTATCTTTCTGCCATTCTGCATTTTGAAAAAGGATTAAAAGGAATGAAGTTATATTTCAATTTATTCATTCCATTTCACTACTGTTAAAATGTATCCATGAACCTGTATCAAATACATGTATCTATTAATTTTAAATTTGTCATGCCCTCCTCCTCCCTAAAGTATAGAATCAAAATAGAAAGTAAAGACATTAGGCCGTCCCCCCCAAAAAACAAATGGTGGCGACGTCGCACTTTTCCGATTTGTGTACTGAGTGTTGGGTATTGTGACGTGTGACATGGTTTCTGAAAACAGGCGTGAAAAAACAAGCTCTTCAAAAGACCGACACAGTGCCAGTCGCAACTGACCAGTGCCAATATCAAACAATATCAAACAACAATGCCATTCTCAAATGACGACGATTATTGACAATCACACAACCGATGACGGTTATTGACATTCACACAACCGACAGAGGCAATCTCAACTGACAGGCTTCAGTCTGAACCGAAAAAATTCAACTCTTAAAAGGTTTCACATTTTTAAAATGTTGCCGAGTTCAAAATGCATGTACCTAAAATGTCACCAAAATCTGCATAAATGTTGATTTTTTAAAAATAAATTTGTGGAAATTTTTTTTGGCCAAAAAATGGCTGATTTTACATGATTTGAGAAAAAAGTATCCACAAATCTTGACAAACGCAAAAAGTGGGTCGGTGGGTCGGTAGGGCCTGTAAAAGAGGGGTTTTTTTCCTCGCCTCGGAGTGACGTCACATGCCGTTTGCCGATATAAACAACAGTCGCTTACACTGCCTCGCATGATCTTGGAACGATCTTGTGTATGGCTGAGTAGAGTGTGGACACTGATGTGTTAAAATGTTTTGCTTTGTTAATTGTCAACAACAAATGACAAAAATACCTGGATGACCGAGGTCCGGGGTGACCTACATTTTTGTACCTAGGTCGCCCCGGAGTGACGTCACATGCTGTTGACCACAAACCAAAGAGGTAAATAAAGGTCTCTTACAGTTGCATAGCGTACACAGTGTGATGCGATCCCATGGGTGGGCGAGTAGAGCGTAACGGTAAAACTGATAGGTAGTTAAAACGTCTGGTTTGTTGTCAATGGCAAACAGCACAAAGTACCGGTCATGACTGGGTCGACCTATACTGAATTACCCCTATGATTCCTATTGTATAAGGCTATACTATATTATAGTTATGCACTTATCAATTGTATCCGCAGCCCTGGGGGATCCGGGACATGGCGGGGACCGTACACAAACGTTGCCTGGCTACATGTATGTGGGGCGTGTACCGGGAACGTACAAAAGGTGCCCCCACTAGCCGGGATGCGAATTAATGAGTCTCTTCATGTATACTATACAGTGGCGTACCCAGGGGGAAGGTGCCACCCCCTGAAATATCCCCGTCGGTAAACTTGAGCTTCCGTCAGTAGATTTGCGATTTCTACTATGTGATTTTTTTTCAGCCGTTTTTTAGGACAACATCATCGCTACCCCCCCCCCCCCCCCCCCCCCCCCCCCCCCCCCCCCCACTTATCAAGATGTCAGCGATTTCAGCTGCTGAAAAGCTGGGTACGCCACTGATACTATACGCTTATAATCCGTCAAGGTATCAAATGTTGTTTATGGTAAATAATATAGAAGCGGGGACATACGAAAATATAAGCCGGGGAATGGCCGGCCAGTGTAGCGGGGGCAGGCGCTAGGCTAGGGCACACAAAATGTATACACAGGGACAGTAGCCGGGGTGTACACTTTGACCCACGTCTATGGGGGGTGGGACTGTACGCTGCCGTACACTTTTGTCCTGGCCCATGATAGTGTAGCGGGACGTACAAAAAATGGTACCCCGCCCTGCGGGGACCGTACACGCATGACACGACTGTACCCGGGACGTCACATAGCAATTTGTACGTCCCGGCCCTAATCCCCGCTACCCACGGGGATGCAATTGATAAGTGCATTACTATAGTATGGAATACTACATGTACTATAATTATAACTATAATAATTAATACATTCATGTATACAGCGTATTTTCATTTAATATTGGTACGGTTTTACCGTTTCACTCTTGAGCAAGCTGCGTACTTGAGCTACGGGACGTCTAGCCAGACGTCCATTGCCCAAATGATTAAAATCCACAGAATCAAGTGATCAATCAGTCAAACTAATTGTAATCACACATTTGCTGCAAGTGCAATGGACAAGTTCTGCAATTCCTCCGAATTCGGAGACTCTGCAAGCAAGGGCAAGGCACTTTGGCACTTTTATTAACTTTGGTTATGAAAAGCACATCAAATCAATTGTTACGACTGTCATTATTATGTGCGTGTTTCAACTCACCTTATCATGTGATGTTAACCCATCTGTCGTACAATCACAGTTATAGCTTATTTATACATGTAGAATTGTTTAAATCCAGTCGTGCGTTTGTCAACAACATCCATCACAGTTCTCCATTTTATTTGTTGTGACCGATCATAATTCGATCAGTCTCTTTGTCATGTCTGTGTTCGTATGGTATAACGGCGTATTGCGATGCTACTCAGTGATAAGTAAAGTCTGTTGAAGAGACACTAAAACGGTGTAACGGGTTTTTCGTAATTTGACGGAAAACTGTCAAAATAGACGTAGTTTAATGTCTTTTTGCTAAAAAACGTACTGTGGGCCACGCTTGTTTTTTCTTGAAAATGCAAGTTAAAGTCTTTATCTTTCAGTTAAGATTATAAATAGGCGTGGCCCACAGTACGATTAATTACAATCAGTCGGTTAATATCGGTCTCTAACAGAATCTATCCCATAGACTTGCGTGCAAAATACAATTCGCTACGGTCGCCGTTTTGGAAATATCCCTGGAAAATCCCCAAATTTAGTAACAAAACAAAACGATGTCCTTCCCCCCCTGGTCATATCGATCTATTTAAAATCGCCACCAACGGCCTGTGAAGGCATGTCACCAATGCTATAATCTAGCCGTAAGAGAGCTCTCAAACGTGTTTCTATATAGTGCCATGAATCAGTCTGGTGATTCATTAGTGCGTCCTAATTTTGTCAATAGAACGCTGCAGAGGAGCCAGTGGGGTGGGAAGCAAGCACTTGATAGTACCTTGGATAGTACATGTAGATATACTAGAACTTGCTTAATGTTGTTTACATTAATGGAGTACTAGCAGTCTAGTCATTTAAATGAAGGAAAAACAACAAGCCTCCTTATTAATATTGCCACCTCGGCCAGTGTAAAGACCATCAAAAGAGTATAGCTGGAAAAATGTCTCAAATGACAAATACTTGGGGCCTATGTTCTAGATACATCTCAGGAATTCAAATGCAGGAAAGCACAAGCATGGGTTGCGTGCACTAGTCTGCATAAGATCTGAAAGTCTGACCTCGAAAGAACAACAAAAATCAGATTCGTCAAAGCCTGCGTAGAAAGCATTTTGTTGTACGGCTCTGAAACATGGACCATCAGCAGGAAAATGGAAGACTGAATCAACAGATACTATACTCAACTGTTACGTAGAATATTTAACATCAGTTGGAGGGATCACATTCCAAACAGCGTGGTATATGGCGATATCCCCCTATAACATCAATTATCAGCGCCGTTTATGTTTCGCTGGCAACTGCATGCGAACAGCCAACCAGTCTATCTCCCGTCTAACTTCCTGGACTCCTCCTGGTGGGAAAGCTAACAGAGGTTAAAGACCTCTTCAGTATCCTGATACAGTCAAGAACGATATGGGCTTAGAATCACCTGAGATCCGCCAACTCATGAACGACAGGAAAGTATGGGCCCAGTGTGTTGTGAATACTTCATCCATTTCGTCCACGGACGACCAATATGATGAGGAGGAGTAGTCTAGGGCCTGGTCTAGTTGATATTGGCACATATCACACGGAGAAAAACAATTAAATTGTAGTAAGTGTCAGAGTTTAATAATTTATTATAATAGCATCCTCTATACAATTTTACGAACAAAGAAAGAATAATATATTGCTAATCAGTATACGCAATTCAATGTGAGTTTCATTCTTATATTATCTAGGGAAGAGTTTATGACTAAAAATAAACTAACTAAAGAAGGATGCGCCTCTAAGGCGATGCGAGAAAAAAAACCTGTTTTACTGGCGGAAAGACCTGTCAAATAGGGTCGGTCGGTCGGGTTTTTGATCGAATTATTTGTTTACCTAAAATGACACTGACATCTGCCATAAACGAGATTTTTTTTTTCATTTGTGAGAAAAATGTTTCGACAGATTTTCGACCGATAAACGGCTGATTTTACATAATTTGTGAAAAACGTAAAAAGTGGGTCGGTCGGGACCGTAAAACAGGGTTTTTTTCCTCGCCTAAATATAATTTGTAATTTAAGTATACACCAAAATACTCAAAGGGTTGCCATTCATTTTTATAACAACCTATGAAAGAACCCTACCCTACCCAGGGATATATTACCAGTGATACTCATTGGAATACATGCGGTATTAATGGAAAGCTCAGATTGCGTAAAACGTTCTCTTTATTTCATCTAAAAATAAAGTAAGTAATAAGTAATAAGTAATTTAAATTTGATAACAGACCCCATTATAACCTACCTACGATTCAAAAAAGGAATGAGATTGATGACGTCATGAAAAAGACAACAATTAGGTAGTCATTTATATTAAAACAGTCATATATCAGATATGGTGTAGGTTAGTTTGTAGAAACTACCGGTATGCTTGGTCAAACATGAAGAATTTTTGTTGACATGGAGACCATTTTGTCTGTGGGATCTAAGCTTTATAATTATATATTTTAATTGTTTATTTGTATTATTAATTACTATAACCTTTAAAATTGGGGATTCTTCCTGGTGGATACAGATTAAAAACAATTCCACATAAAATGTCAAGTCTGTTTCAAAAGCTCCAGACCATTATAATATCGGTCTGCAAATTTCTCCCGATTGAAAAAATCTAAACACAAAAGAACAGAATACATGTCGTAAAGAGTGTCCCTAAAATGGTGAATAAAGAATACTTATTTCTAGAATGTTTAACTAATTGTAATCATTAAATTACAGATATACATCATATTCACATGTTTTCACAATCAATTGTCTAACAAGATAATAATTAGGGCTTAATGAATGTCTAATTTAAAAAGAAATTGCAGGTTGCTGTCTGAATCTGTAGACAATTATGTTTCTATGACATAATCGTAAGTTTAATCCAACAAATGGGGGAGCGATAAGCTCATGAAAACATCAACTTTTCATTAGTAGCGTTATTTCTACTAAATAACTTTGTAAATATAATAATATGTGTAAAGAGCGCAAAATATCTTGTGTGACGTTAATATATAAAGATCCCTGAAACCCTGAAATTTGTTGACAAAATAAAAGCTAAATATCAAGTAAAGATGCTTATTTTAAACCACTGTAAACAGTGACTATTAATGGATGAGTAGATGATTAACACGTTCTAGCCACGAACTAATGGTCTGCAGCTGCTGAGAGTATTTACACTTCCTAGCCACGTACTACTAAAGGTCCACTGCTGACGGTATGCAGATCTTCATTCGATCGTCGAACACGGGATGTCTGGTCATTACAATCTGCCTTGCAAATGGAATTAGGAGATGTAGAGTCACAAACTACGACGGAACAGTGCAAGAATACCTGGAAAAGACATTGGATCACTTAACAGTTTGCCGGGACAGTTTGATGCTATACTTCGTGCCACAAACCTTTAGTGTTATTAGTTTAAATGTATGTGTACAGTGTAGCTATCCAACTTGTCAAGGAAGTCGATTCGGTAAAGTGTACTTGACGTCACAGATTCTTGATAGTACTGGTATCGTGCGATACTGGACCACCCAGTATCGTACGATACGGGTACAAAGTCAGTGTGCCAATATCGTATAATGGCACATATCAAATCGTCCAATATGGAACACTTATTAGGTTGATGCAAAGCCACAACGGGAATTCCTTCTGACGAAGGTAAATAAACAGAAACTGTATAAGTACCCAATAAACAAGTGCCCTTGTCCTGATAACAGCCTCCTGGATTGTCAACAGACATTGGAGCTAGACTAGCATTATATTGCTGTATTGCTGGATTGTTGACTGATGAATTATTCAAAAATTAAAAATGATTTCATAAAATGCTTTATTCATTTCCATACGAGTCATTTACTCTGACAGAGGTTTGAGTTACAATTCATGAATCACTTGAATAGTGGTAAGTCTCACAGTTGAACTAAGTCACGAAGTTGTCGAGTCTTGCGTCGAATCGGGTCATCTCTCACCCAAAATTGAGTCGAGTCCGAGTCGAGTCAAGACAAGTCATTCAAAGTCTGATAAAATGGGTACAAGCATATGCAGCGGCAGCAACTACCAAGTAGTTACAATAAAAAGCTAATTGCTCGGATGACAAATTAATTAATTAAATAAATGGGTACTCACCAGCCAATTGTCTCCTTTAAAGGCGAATGCTTCAAGGGAAAATCGTTTGGTTGTATCGTCGCTGGATTCGATGAATGTCACGGAATTGTCGTCTGGACATCTGTGTAACAAACAATGACACAATACAACCGCAGTTAAATATTGAGGTTTAGAAGTCAATTAACCCAATTCATATTGACCCATCCCGTTCGCACATAATATTACAGCATCTGATGGGGTTTAACAATAATATTGGTTTCTGAAGTTTATCTAAAGACTGCCGACTTGAAGAGGGGGTATTGCTTAATTGTAAGTTTTCTTCACTTTATTTCGTAAATATTATTACCTCGTTAATTACAACGTGTAATGAATCATTGGGTTATACAAAGTATGGTGATTACTATAGTAATTGTTTCCATACAATGATTGACGTAATACTATACTGCCCTTCGAGTTCAATAAGTAGATGAGGCTACACTGTTGCAAATCGTAAATATTACTGTATAAGCACTCATTGTAGGGAGCTTCAGCTTTGTATCTAAAATGTCTCGATGATCATTCGAATGTATGTAATAGCAATGGTTACTATGTCATCTAAAATCACACCTATGCCTATTAAGTAAATTGTTATCACCGTATTCTTCAACGACACCAAAGTGATGTCATAAACTAAGCTTGTTTATATTATAATTATAGTTCTACCTATGAGTAATATATTCATGAAATCACCAATATGAAACATATTGAAACGGTCATAGGTGTTATAATCAGTTGAATGGTGATGAGCTTTAATCCGTTAATTAATATCTTACTCATAGGCAATAAGTAACACCACAATTCTTACCCATTGGATATTAATGGGTATCTTGTATCATCCCATGGATTGATAGAGGGCGTCCCCCAACATGAATCCACGAAGATTTCCAAGTCATTGACAGTAGTAACACTTGCAGATAGAAACAGATCTTCACCTAACTTCACATCTATCGGGTACTCTTCAGGCTCATATGGGGCGCTATATTTGCCATCGTGGTAGATTTCTAACTCAAACGAAAAGTTTCCGAATGAGACATGCTTTTTCAAAGACGCTTGAAAACTAGTATCCAACATGTGGCGGCGCTCTACCCGACACTCAATTTCAACTTGTGGTGGTTTGATTGGTGATGAGGGGTCGTTAGGGCGTAGAATGAGTGCATTGCGGAAAATAATGTGGTCCTCCGATTCCTAAACAACAAAGAAATTCGATACCGGTAGAATTTACGGACAAACACATTATAATCACAGGTAACACTTACTCGATTTCTACGCAGATGATAATTATTCACTATCAAGATAGAGACAGTACTTGGGAATAATAATATTGAAAGTCATGGGTTGAAGACAATATCTTGACAAAAGAAAATAGCCACATTATAACGTTTTGTCGCGAAAATGCCGGGCTTTACTTTGTAACGAAATTGGGTTTTCGTATTTTTTTTATTACAAATAAGCTTATTACTTTAAGGCCGACGATTTTAACAAGATACATGTAGTCTGATGTTCTAATAGGTTTAATTTACTATGCTACAACTATCAGTGATGGAAATCAGTTCAATTATCAACTATAAGTAGTGCTTTCAAAATGATTTATGAGCCAGAAATAGTCCACGGGTGCAGAATTCTGATCCAATAAACAGTGACTTCTGCTTCCATAACAGTGCAAAAAACGATCTGTTTTAAGTCATTTACGAACCAAATCTCACTTTGTCAAGTTCACACTGAGTTCAAGTAAAGTACATAAAATACTTACAACAACTAATAGTAAAAATCCATTGTATAAATCAAATGTTACAGCATGTTTTGTAATCAAAATTTCTCCACACAATCAGATCTATTATGTCGGCCATTTTGAATCCAAGGAATTTCAAGTTGTCAAGGAGAATCCAGTGTTGCTAGTTTGTGTGCACAACCTCTTTTGTTAATAATCTCTAAACTGTGTCCATGTTAAAGATTTGGATACTAGAATTGTCTCTAAATTACAAGAGTTTTTGTATATAAAAACACAACCATATGCCATATTTAGGCATTGGATGAGTCGGCATTTTTTGGCCAATCGAAAACATTCTTTTAAATGACACTGACCAATGACAGACCATGGAATAACTTTTGACCAATCAAGCTACAATGGAACAACAAGGGGCAGATCGGCGGGCCTCGGGCCCAAAGCGGGACTGGATTAGACAATCTCCCAGAGTTCCTCAAGAATTTCTACCTACCAGTGCTAAGTTGAGTCTCTAAGAGCTAAAATAATAGCCAATTACTCGTTAGCCAGTACCAACAAAACAACTACCAGAGCTAAGTTGAGTCTCTAAGCGCTATATTAAAATAATAGCCAAGTACTCGTTAGCCTACCAATAAAAATGTCTACCAGTACCAACAAAACAACTACCAGAGTTGAGTTGAGTCTAAAGTGCTATACTAAAATAATAGCCAAGTCGGGAGCCAAGTACTCGTTGGTCTGCCGAGACAAGAATCACTACCAGTGATACCAAATCTTAGACGCCACTCGCTACCAGACAAATCGGCGCCAGTTGTAACATAGTCATGGGCGGTATTCTGAATCTGACGATGTATACAAAAGTTCCCTTTAAAAGGGTCAAACGTTCCATTTTCACATGTTGACCTCTCTATATCTCAAAAACGTATCTTTTGGAATAAACAAACCAGTTGATAACATTCTACCATAGAAATAAGACCATTGTGTTTATTATAAGAACATCTAGGCAAATTGAATATTATAAGATGATTTACCAATAATATGTTATAAGAAGGCCATAGGTCTCAGTTTGAGAAGCTAATAAATGATTAAGAATTATATATTCAAGAAAGGAGACCACTCGTACATTGTTTTATTATACAAATGTTTCTACCAATACGTTGTCATACATTGTTGAATGGCCGGAACGCTACCAGAGTTAATGTCCCTCAAAGATCAGCATATTCTATATACAAATATTACAGGTAACGGGTTTATTAACAATACTGAGATATTTAACCACACAGACATAACTAGGTAAGACCCAACCTACGTTTCAACTGTATACGATCTATTTTCAAGAAGTTATTCGAAATTTGGTCTTTACTGAAAACTGTCATGTGACGAAACAACTCCTAACTGTGTTACTATGGTAACGAAGGGTACATATATTCGTGTGAATGAAGCTACGTGTTTTTATAGAGTGGTGTTTTCCCTTTGTATTATTGTAATCCTGATGGCATAAGTTTGATTTATACAGCAATAAATGCAAGTGCTATTTTGATCATTTTGCTAGCGATTCGAACTAGCTTTCATAATTATGTAATTTAGATTCTTAAGAGTTTTATCTTGTAGATATCACATTACAAACTTTGTGAAAATTGGTAGATTCCAATTTTGATCAAAATGATCTGCTTTTGAACTCTAATGGCCTAACATCATAGATAATGTTTTGCGCATAGCTCTTCGAAAATGAATGTCGTGGAACTGCGTTATCAAGTATAAAGTCGTAGAATTAAATCAATCAAGTGCTTTGAATAAATGCGGGTGCATTAAATTGCTCTCAACACCCGCTTTCATTCTAATAATTTTCTTGATTCTTCCACTCTATATTAACCTTTCCATGTCTAGTATTGGTTCAGTAATCCTTAAGATAGACTTTTGGGAAAGCTTTCTGAAAGATCAGGTTTGTATGGTAAAACTAATAACCGCATGGAAAGTGTTAAAATGATATGCACACAATTATTGTTAAGATTTCCACTAAAGATGACATATATCAACTATTGGTAATATTTATGAAGCAATATCTGTATGGTGTATAGTGCTGGAGAGACTTTATATACCTTAGGATTACGTCGGATTAGAATAAATAAAAACATGCTGTCAGTGATTTTTGATAGGCCTAATGTCATGCCACGCCGCCTGATAAGAAATAAAGAATCGCCATTGTAGTGTCTTATATTGGTGATATGTGTTTAAACACGTTATAAATAATTCTGGGATATCCTGTAATTTTTGTCTTACCTCCATAACCGATTTTTGATAGGCCTAATGTCATGCCACGTCAGAAACGAAATAGTATACTAACTCTCGTCTAAACACCATTGAGCACTTTTTGACAAGTTTTACCGTTATAAACTGTATGTGGTATTACATTTAGATATGTTGGTGTGTTTTTATACTTCTAATAGGGTGGAGTTTTTTCTAGGATACCCTATATTTCTTACCTCCATAACGGTATTACATTTATGATAGTCCGTTGTAATGATTGCCATGTTATCACTGTAAGCTGATGCAGTACAATTCTCATCCCACAGATGTACATCATTAGCGTGTTCAAATGGCAGTAAAGAAGTGTTGAATATAGCAGACATATTGGTGCCTTCACATAGAAGATTCAGCCCTAAATATAAGCATGATAAACAATGAATATATCGATAACGAAACATGGTATATCATGAAAATTCAAACACATGTCTGAGACCAAAATTCAAAAATGGAGAGAAACATCCTATTGTAAAGAGCTTTTAATCAACCATGCGACCTGTGTCGGCGTTATTTTGGTGGGCTTATTTTTCTCTAAACAGTTTAACTTGAAGGTTGACACCCCTTCCCCTGACAGGAAAGTCTATCGACGGTATCATGTATGCATAAAAGATTCACAAGATATTTCGGCGATGGGTGCAAAAAAGTCTTCACTCAACTCGACCGTATAAATGAATTTCTGGTAATCGTATGATGCTGGACCATTTAGGTTAATTTCTGACAATCATAATGATACTGTATTTCCTATACGAAATAATTATTGTTAGTTAAAATAAATAATAATGTCACGTTTGAAACAGCACAATTTCCCATAAAATAAAGTGTGGCGTGGGAAGTTTATTGCGTGCAAAGCGTATGTTGTCAAACATATATTTGTTTGGTTGTTTGTTGGGGTGTTGGGTTGTTTGTTTGTTTGGGTTTGTTATGTTTGTTTGTTTGATTGTTTGTTTGTGCGTTGTTTTTGTTGGTATTGGTTGTTTTTTAGTTGGGGTGTTGGTTGGCGTGTTTGTTTGTCTATTCATTTATTTTGTGTGTGTCTGTTTGTAGGTCTGTTTATTATGGGCTGTTTATACGGGGTTCGTGGTTTTTTTCTTCTTTTGCGTTTATTTCTTTAGTGGTTTTATTTTCATTGTTTCACTGTTTAGTCCGTACGGACACACGCTGGATTTGGACATGGATAATTAGCATTTACTGCGCGTCAGTAATTTCAACAAAGAAAGCGCATGTTATTAATTTGGGCAAAACAGAGATATTTCAACACATACTTACCATCAGAAGTCGAGACCGGAGATATATCAGTGGTAGGAGGGACATCAGTACTTGGAATAAGTGGAACTGTAGTTCAATTTAATAAAAACATAAGAAAATCATTTGTACGTGAAATTCTTTATAAAAGGATGATTTCTTGTATTCATACGATAAACTAATTGCCTCTTTCTCATGCTTTGGAATTTTGAAGGGTTAAAGAGAGCATATTAATGAGTAATTTAATTAAATAAACTGAATATTAAGTGCCATTAAGATTTATGATGTGAACAAAAACATTGATCCACTTGCTTGTTCTAGGCAATTAGGTGATATATAGAGATAGCCAATTCCCTTGTCGAACTTTCCTACTGATATTAAATATGCACACACAGAAATAATTTTCATATGATTTTTCTTTCTTTACTTATTCAAACAATCGCAACGAACATGGTAAAATGTGGTTTAAAATTAGGGGTTATACAGAAATACAGGAAATGTGCAACTTTACGACAAAATATTTTATTACATATGATTCATCTGTTCATACACGAGGTTCTCACCTGAATAGGGGAATTCAGCCTGGTAAGCGTAACAAATGCCTCCCCCCATCATGTAGACAGAGACGGTGAATGTCGCCAACGGATTCGTATTTACAACACTATGCACACCTGGTGTCACTTCACCACGGATACAACACATGGATTCGTCTTCAGTAGTTAGCTGATCCCAATCTGACATGGAGGTCGTATCATCGAATACCAGGGTGGCAACATCACTACAGTTTGTAATGACGTTTATGGAATAGAATTTTGAAGATGAATATGTTGTTTCGAAGACTGGAAAGGTAACGTTGTTATAGTAGGATTCTAACGGGGTAACAACTATCATAGCAGGGTCACCACGACTATCACAAGCTTGATACCCCTTCATGTATTTAACAACCAGTACTGGGTAATTCCCTTGAATCGTAACCATCGTCTCCGTCGCGACATTCGCCTCGTAATACTCTCCTCCTCCTTGTAGTTCCACGGTCCCGATATTAGATATGGACAGCGTCGTTGTCTGGTTACCGGAAATGACACGATATATGTATCCACAGGATTTTGTCAGGATTGGAGCCAACACGAATCGCTGTCCCCATGTGTTAACAGGTGGAACATTAACGAGCAAACCATCTGCATTGCCTACCCCTGTAGGTACGTAAGTGAACATTCCACTAGTTACAGATATGTCTTTGTTAGATTTTATGTATGTTCCTGTCAAATCCTCATTGTAGGCACCATTAAATCGTAAAGTCTGCAATTTGTCAAGTTCAGTACGTTGTTCTTTACCGTCTTTGGTTACGAAATCAACAGACGTCTCGTTATAAAGTGCAGTTATTGTGAAAGATGACGGATAAGACGAAGAATACGACGACGGATAAGATGGAATACGATACTCCATGCCTAATTGGGAGCTTTCAAAGACTGCGAACCCATCATGACTAACGTAATCATTATCGAATGCATGTATGTTAACTGCATAGGAAGAGGTTACAATAATGGCTTTGTCATCATACAACCCGGCATTTGTAACACGAGCAGCAACAGGCATTGTGATGTCAGCGTTGTTATATCTCGTAATCGTCGTATCCACCTCAAATCCCAAACCTGGAATGCTAAGTGTGGTGAAGACAGGGTTCAACGAAGACGTTGTGATAAGAACACGAGGTGGATAACTGGATCCCCAATCATAGGTCATAGGAATAGAAAACACGTGCATTCGTTTGTCTGCTAACTCAGCATACAGAACTGAAATATAAATAACACAATTGTTTAAAATGAGAGTTATTATTGTAAATGGTGCAAACATTTTACAACCGTTATAATCTCTTTCACATTTAATGCATTATGCATATAATTACAAAATAGAACAAAATTGATAAAAATAACGTAAGCAAAAAACCCACGACACGATGTTAGCCGTCAATGACCTGCAGTGTCGGATCAACATACAGGCAACAGGAGAAACATTAAAACATCAACACTATAATAATTTGTTGAGATATATGAATTGGTGAACAAAAATTCGAAGAAGCATAAGAAGAAATAGAAGAGGAAGACAAGAACAGGAACAAGAAAATCAGAACAAAAGGAACAATAACAAGATGAAGAACAAGTTCAAGAAGAAAAGAACGGAACGAGAACAAGGACAGGAACAATAGGAACAAGGAGAAGAATAAGAAAAAGAACAAGAAAGAACAAGAACAATAACAAGAAAGAACGAGAACAAGAACAAGAACAAGAACAAGAACATGAACATGAACATGAACAAGAGAGAGAAAAAGAAAGAAAAAAGAAAAAAGAACACGAAAAAGAACAAGAACAAGAACAAGAACAAGAGCAAGAAGAACAAAACAAGAACTAGCGAAACAAAGAGAAACACAAGAACAAGAACAAAAACAACAACAACAACCATTAGAGTTATGCAACTCAAATTTTGGAATGCGATTAGTTTAGTTTAGTTTATAGTTAATTTAGTTAGTTATTTTAAGTTATTAAATAGTAACTTATTTATTATTTAATTCATTCATTTAAGTAATTGATTAAAATTAATTAATTTAATTGATTAATATTAATTCAATTGATTGATTGATTGATTCACATTTAATTAAATAATTATTTATTTATTAATGTTATTAAGTTATTACAATTAATTATTAATTAATTATCAATTTGATTTATTAATTCTTTAATTTATCAATTCATTAATTTATTAATTCATTAATGTATTAATTCATTACTTTATTAATTCATTAATTTATTATTTCATTAATTTATTAATTCATTAATTTATTAATTCATTAATTTATTAATTCATTAATTTATTAATTCATTAATTTATTAATTCATTAATTTATGAATTCATAAATTTATTAATTCATTAATTTATTAATTCATTAATTTATTAATTCATTAATTTATTAATTCATTAATTTATTAATTCATTAATTTATTAATTCATTAATTTATTAATTCATTAATTTATTAATTCATTAATTTATTAATTCATTAATTTATTAATTCATTAATTTATTAATTCATTAATTTATTAATTCATTCATTTATTAATTCATTAATTTATTAATTTATGAATTCATTATTAATTTATTTGTAATGAATTTATTTATTAATTCATTAATTTATTAATTCATTAATTTATTAATTCATTAATTTATTAATTCATTAATTTATTAATTCATTAATTTATTAATTCATTAATTTATTAATTCATTAATTTATTAATTCATTAATTTATTAATTCATTAATTTATTAATTCATTAATTTATTAATTCATTAAATTATTAATTCATTAATTTATTAATTTATTAATTTATTAATTCATTATTTATTAATTTATTAATTCATTAATGTGTTAATTCATTAATTTAATTAATTAATGTATTAATTCATTAATTTATTAATTCATTAATTTATTATTTCATTAATTTATTAATTCATTAATTTATTAATTTATTAATTTATTAATTTATTAATTCATTAATTTATTAATTTATTATTAATTTATTTGTAATTAATTAATTTATTAATTCATTAATTGATTAATTCATTAATTGATTAATTCATTAATTGATTAATTCATTAATTGTTTAATTCATTAATTGATTAATTCATTAATTGATTAATTCATGAATTTATTAATTCACCTATTTATTAATTCATTAATTTATTAATTCATTAATTCATTAATGTATTAATTCATTAATGTATTATTTCATTAATTTATTAATTCATTAATTTATTTTTTTATCAATTTATTAATTCATTAATTTATTAATTCATTAATTTATTAATTCATTAATTTATTAATTCATTAATTTATTAATTCATTAATTTATTAATTCATTAATTTATTAATTCATTAATTTATTAATTCATTAATTTATTAATTCATTAATTTATTAATTCATTAATTTATTAATTCATTAATTTATTAATTCATTAATTTATTAATTCATTAATTTATTAATTCATTAATTTATGAATTAATGAATTCATTATTAATTTATTTGTAATTAAATAATTTATTAATTCATTAATTTATTAATTCATTAATTAATTTATTCATTAATTTATTAATTCATTAATTTATTAATTCATTAATTTATTAATTCATTAATTTATTAATTCATTAATTTATTAATTCATTATTAATTTATTTGTAATTAATTAATTAATTAGTTAATTGATTAATATTAATTCATTCATTATTAATTGATAGTTTACGTACTAACGTAGTAATTTCACATACATTCGTAATATTGTTATTTTTACCATGTACGTACATGTACATACATATTTTGTTACCATGCCCCCTCTGGGTGTTCGTACTTACTTAACCACACGTACCAAATTCAACAAAAAATCTCCCAAACACTTATTTAGTGTTGTGTGCCATTAATCCCTTCTAGACATTCAAAACATCACCCAAACACTTATCCACATCACTTAAAGTGACGTGACCATTGGAGGTAAGCCAAATTTACATGGTCTATATAATGTAAGTGTATTAAGCTTACTTATAATGTAGCTTATTAAGCTTGCTATATTTTACACATTTTAGTCATCTACAGTACAATTTCAAGGATATATATTCCACATAACTGTTCTTTAGACAATAGGGATTCACAATTCACATACAAATGTCAAATACCTTCAAAAGGAACCAAAATATCCATCATATATGCTCCACATCACAACTGCCATGATCATAGCTGTTGTCTGCTATTTCAAATTTGCTGGTGGTCATCATGTGATCTTTTGCCTTGACCTTTGACCATTTGCTGGTGCCTTCCTGGGGACTCATTTTCAGAGACTAAGTTTGCTGGTGCCTTCCTGGGGACTCATTTTCAGAGACTAAGTTTGCTGGTGCCTTCCTGGGAGCTCATTATGTTTGCTGGTACCTTCCTGGGGACTTATTTTCAGAAAGTAAGTTTGCTGATGCCTTCCTGGGAGCTCATGATGTTTGCTGGTGCCTTTCTGGGGACTCGTTTGAGGCATCGGAAAGGTACCGGCTAGCCGGTGCTATCTGGTACCTTTCAAATAGACACCAGCAAGCTATCCGGTGACCATCGGATGACCACCGGGTGGTTTTTTTTTTGCTATGGGAAGAGCCATAGGAATAAAAAAACACGTGCATTTGTCTGTCTGAAACCGCAGCATACAGAACTGAAATATAATTCAAACAATTTATAATCTCTATTTCGTTTAATACATAATGCGTATTTCAAGAATACAAATAATTGCATTACAAAATAGAACATAACGTGGATAAAAAACCCACGATGTCAACAAACAGCACTGACCGGACAACATCCGGCAACAGGAGAACCATTACAAACATCAAGACTATAATAATTTGTTCGAGGAAGCAGACGACGAAGATCAAGTTCAAGATCAAGATCGACATCAAGAACAGGATCAAGATTACTATCAAGATCAAGATCAAGATCAGGATTAAGATCAAGATCAAGATCAAGATCAGGATCAAGAACGGAACAAGAACAAGAACAAGAACAACTAGTTTTAGTTCTGGTCTTAGACTAGGACACCTTTATTTTATGATAAAATGATCCCTATTGACCTCTTCGGGATGTTTGACTCTTTTTCTTGCCTTAAAAAACCAAACAAGATAAAACAGGTCCGATCTAATTCGGAGCAGGTCTTGAGTTTTACCCATGTAAAGTGTAATGACACTTATAGTGACCCCATACGACACATAATATGTTTACATTTTAAAAACCGGAGTATTATATGTATACAGTCAGGCGGGTCAGGTCATGATGAATATGATGACCGATTATTACGGTCCTGGCTCGTTTCGCTAGGGAGCAAGAGCATTTTATAACGTTTTGACCCCTAGTGACCCCTTATTGACATTTGACCCCAAGGTCATGATTTACTTTTTTTTCTTGTCTTGGCAAGGGATATAAGATGCAACAAATCTGATCAAAATCGAAGGATGTTTTACATCTAACCCCTGTATAGTTCAATGACCCGTAGTGACCCTGTATCCCCTATCATAGATCTCAGGAATAGCAAACACGTGCATTTGTTTGTCTGCTAACTCAGCATACAGAACTGAAATATAATTAAAAGCATTAGTTGAACATGAAAGTTATTATTGTATATGGTGCAATCAGTTTACAACAGCTATGATCTCTATCTCGTTTATTACATATTGCATATTTCAGGATAAAAATATTTCAGTTTTCTCTTCATTTGATCATTACAAAATTGAACCAAATTGATCAAACTAACGTAAGAAAAACAACCAGGACACGATGTTGGCCGTCAATGACTAGCACTGACCGACCGACATACAGACAACAGGAGAAACATTACAAGCATATGACAATTTGTTAAGATACATGTATATATATGAATTGGTTAAAAGATATCGAAGAAGCAGACGAAGATAAAGAAGAAGACAAGAACAAGTCACGATGAAGATGAAGATCGAGATGAAGATCAAGAGCATGATCATGATCAAGATCAAGATCAAGAACAAGAGCAAGAACAAGAACAAGATCAACATCAAGATCGAGATCAACAACAACAACAACAACAACAACAACAACAACAACAACAACAACAAAAACAACAAAAACAACAACAACAACAACAACAAATACAAGAACAAGAACTAGGACAAGATGAAGAACAAGTACAAGAACTAGAACTAGAGCTAGAACAAGAGCAAGACAAGAACAAGCACAAGAACAAGAACAAAAAAACAAGGACAACAAGGAGAAAAACTAAAACAAAAACAAGAACAAGGCAAAAATAAGAACGAGAACAAGAACAAATATTAGAACAAGAACAAGAACAAGACGAACAAGAACAAGAACAAGAACAAGTACAAAACAAAAACAAGAACGAGAACGGGAACGAGAACAAGAACAAGATCAAGATCAAGAACAAGAACAAGAACAAGAACAAGAACAAGAACAAGAACAAGTGCAAAAATAAGAAGAAGACAAAGAACGAGAACATGAACTAGTATTAGACCAAGAACAAGAACAAGACGAACAAGAACGAGAACAAGTACAAAACAAAAACAAGAACGAGAACGGGAACGAGAACAAGAACAAGATCAAGATCAAGTTCAAGATCAAGAACAATAACAATAACAAGAACAAAAACAAGTGTAAAAATAAGAAGAAGACCAAGAACGAGAAAAGAACAAGTATTACAACAAGAACAAGAACAAGAACAAGTACGAAACCAAAACAAGAACGAGAACGGGAACGAGAACAAGAACCAGATCAAGATCGAGAACAAGAACAAGTGCAAAAATAAGAAGAAGACCAAGAACGAGAACAAGAACAAGTATTAGAACAAGAACAAGAATAAGAAGAACTAGAACGATAGCAAGTACAAAATAAGAAGAATAAGAATGATAACAAGTACAAAATAAGAACAAGAACGAGAACGAGAACAAAACAAGAACAGGAATGAGAACGAGATCAAGATCAAGATCAATATCAAGAACAAGAACAAGAGCAAGTACAATAACAAGTACAAAAACAAGAAATAGAAGAAGAGCGAGACAAGAACAAGAAAAAGCACAAGAACAAAAAGAACAAGGACAACAAGAAAAAGAACAAGAACAAGAACAAGTGAAAAAAAACCAAGACCGTGAACGAGAGCAAGAACATCTATTAGAACACGAACAAGAACAAGAATTAGAACAAAACAAGAACAAGATCAAGATCACGAACACGAACACGAACATGAACATGAACACGAACAAGAACACGAACAAGAACACGAACACGAACACGAACACGAAAACGAACACGAACACGAAACGAACAGGAACACGAACACGAACACGAACACGAACAAGAACACAAACACGAACAAGAACAGAAACAAGAACAAGAACAAGAACAGGAACAGGAACAGGAACAGGAACACGAACACGAACACGAACACGAACACGAACACGAACACGAACACGAACACGAACACGAACACGAACACGAACACGAACACGAACATGAACAAAAATTACAAGACCATGAACAAGAACAACAAGAAAGGTACTCAAAGAGAACAAATACTCCACTATTAACATGTCAACAAAATCTCACGGACGATTAGACGGAGAATAATTGTGTCTTTATCAACGTGAATCCACCCTAAGGGTTGCTTTGCTTGAACCGATAGTCTAATGTATGTGTTATCATTGTAAAAATAGCCAAATATGGCCAGGTTTAATGAGACAAATATCCCTACAAATTGAATCACACAAGTTACTTTATATTATTTCCGTTAGTCTAAAAACTCTCTTAAAAAGGACCTATAATCCTTTGCTATTCAACAACTTTTTGTTGTGCATGGTTTCCATGGAAGCCAGTGAAATTTGGTATTTTTTTGATAAAAATGGCTCCGTTGCCATGGATACAGTCAATTTATTCCGGGTGGCACATTAAGTCAGGGTATTGTGATCATCAACCTGTGTGCCAATATCAGTGCAAAAGCTCAATTTGTTTTTGAGATATCGCATCTGAAGTATTTTCTCATTGTTTTCAATGGAGGAGATAATATTAAGATATTATCTCAAAGCTGAGATAATCTGAAAACTGCTATTTCCACGGTAACAAAAATCCAGCGCGTAATTTTTTCGGAAAGCGAAGTCGTGACGTATGTCGATAAAACAAACCTGTGTGCCGATTCTGGTTGAAATAGGTCGATTAGTTTTCGTGCTATTCGAAAATGATACTCGCTCCGCCAAAACAAAACAATATGCTCCTGTCTAATTCCAGTTAATAGTGGAGTATAATACAAGAACACGAACACGAAAACGAACACGAACAAAAAGACCAAGAACAGGAAAAAGGACAAGTGCAAGAATAATAATACGAACACAAACACGAACAAGAACAAAATCAAGAAAAAGACCGAAACCAAGAACAAGAACAAGAACACGAACACGAACACGAACACGAACAAGAACAAAAAGAACAAGAACAAGAACAAGAACAAAATGAAGAAGAAGACCAAGAACAAGAACAAGAACACGAACAAGAACAAGAACACGAACAAGAACAAAAATAACAAGAACAAGAACAAAAACAAGGACAATTACAATTACAAGAACAAGAACACGAACAAGAACAAGAACAAGAACACAAACAAGAATAAAAAGAACAAGAACAAGAAAAGAACAAGTGCAAGAACAAGAACAAGAACGAAAACAAGGACAAGAACAAGAACAAAAGAACAAGAACGAGAACTAGTACTATTACAGGAACAAGAACAACAAGAAGAAACAAGAAGAAAAAAACAAGAAGAAAAACCAAAAAAAGAACAAGAACAAGTGAAAAAAACAAAAGAGCAAGCCGAGGACGAGAACAAGAACAAGTGCAGAGAACAAGAACAAGTGCAGGAGAACAAGAACAAGTGCAGAGAACAAGAACAAGTGCAGAGAACAATAAGAAGAAGAAGAAGAAGAAGAAGAAGAAGATGAAGAAGAAGAAGAGAAGAAGAAGAAGAAGAAGAAGAAGAAGAAGAAGAAAGAAGAAGAAGAAGAAGAAGAAGAAGAAGAAGAAGAAGAAGAAGAAGAAGAAGAAGAAGAAGAAGAAGAAGAAGAAGAAGAAGAAGAAGAAGTAGAAGAAGAAAAGAAGAAGAAGAAGAAGAAGAAGAAGAAGAAGAAGAAGAAGAAGAAGAAGAAGAAGAAGAAGAAGAAGAAGAAGAAGAAGAAGAAGAAGAAGAAGAAGAAGAAGAAGAAGAAGAAGAAGAAGAAGAAGAAGAAGAAGAAGAAGAAGAAGAAGAAGAAGAAGAAGAAGAAAGAAGAAGAAGAAGAAGAAGAAGAAGAAGAAGAAGAAGAAGAAGAAGAAGAAGAAGAAGAAGAAGAAGAAGAAGAAGAAGAAGAAGAAGAAGAAGAAGAAGAAGAAGAAGAAGAAGAAGAAGAAGAAGAAGAAGAAGAAGAAGAAGAAGAAGAAATATCAGTATTTCAAATAGCTAATTTTCATTTAAAAATGCCCAGTCAGTGAATCACTAATATTACGGAAAATCAAACAATTTAGGAAAAATTCAAGCAATTAACCAGTTTGGAAGATTCCATATGATAGTTAACTAATTATCTGAACTTATTCGCATGAAACATGCAGAAAAAATGCGCATGCGCGGCAGATAATTTTGAAACGGGCCCAAAATGGCTAAAATCATGAAATTTACCAGATAAAAGCTTACTGTGCCTTCAAATTATAATGAAAAATAATGAAAAATGCTTAAATCAATGTGTAAAAATATTGTGATAGTCAAAATAAAGATATACATGAATGTATCAATCAAAGATGGCTGCCACAACGTCTCTTATTACTGTTATCTTTAGAGCTACTAGATATGTATTGTGAAGTAATCGTCATATAATTTCAATGGTTTGAGGAAATTTTATGAACAGCTCCTTTTGAAATCCCCACTATTATTGCTTTACATCCCACAACAATTTATTAAATTATAATCCCTCCATTGTTTTTTATCCTTTGTTGTTTTCTAAGGTATATTATTGCGGATTTTGCTAAATAAAAGCGTATTTGAGATGGTCCCGACATTCAGATCTAAAAAGAGTGTCAAACAGAGATAAGTGTGTATTCTAACTATGTGCCAAGTGTTATCTGTTTTTATGCTTGCATTGCCGAGATATATGCAAATGTATCAATCAACCCATATTCAACATATTACATATCCAGCCAAATAATTGACAGATTTCAGTCAGTGTCTGAAACCGTTTGTGTTTATGTTAATGACGTTACATAACCAAAGGTATCTAACAATCCAAAAGTGTATTGTTTGAAAGACAAAGGTTCAAACTTTGTATTGATCACATTATCCCCTCAATAGAATCACTCATGCATCCCATACCATGATCACTTTCATTATTTATTGACTGCCCCTCGTATTAGAACAAAAACAAGAACAAGAATGACAAGAACAAGAACGAGACCGAGAACAAAACAAGACCAAGAACGACAGTATGAACGTAGCTTTTTTAACAATGGTAAGAGGGGAGTCCCAACAGATCATACATACAAAACCGCAACAGGATCCCAAAGGGATACAAGAGGGAATTGATAAAATGTAAAAGTAGCAATTTTAGTTTGTCATTTAAAAAGTAGCTATTTTAGTTTGTCATTTCAAAACGCCCCCCCCCCCCCCCCCCCCCCCCACCCGCCTCTAGTTAAGCCCCTGTCGTCAACAAATATGTTATTGATAGGAATAATTGGTCACAATACAGATCAGATTGTGATGTTTAACGTATCGACGGCTTACCCGTGACCAAGTGTCAACGTATCCCATTATATTGATATGTTACATGTGCGGCGACTCTGATATGTTGGATAACACATGATAATCAAATAACAATGAAAATATCGGTTCAATACTGATAAGCTAAATATGAAATTGTACACTGTTGGACCGACCATGAGAATAGTGACTGATGGTATTGGAAATGATAGCGATATTGATATCGGATGATTGTGTACAATTAATGGGCTACCAGGCTTATAATACGAGGGGGTATCAACAAGTTCTTGACATCACCCAGAAGTGAAGGAGCTATATCGATGAAATTTCGTCAATGTAATCACTAGTCCTTAAATACATTATGGTGCAAAAGTGGTCTCATAAGTATGTTTACTTTTTATACATTCAGGTGGCGCTAGATGCCAAGGCCATGTAAATAAATGACGTCTCCCAACGGTGCTGTGTACAAGGTAATATTTTTATGCTATACCACGGTGCTAAGTTTTGGAACACACTCATCACCCCTATCACAAATAAACAATCTTCAAAAGACAGCTCAATCCTCATCATATTTCCACTTATGTTACACCTTCAACACACACACTTTCTCATGACAACACATAATTTTGTTCTCTACACTCCCGTTCTTTCTTTCTTTCTCCTCTATCCTTCATTTTCATTCCCTCCTTTTTCCCTCTTGAGTCTCTTCTACCTCTTGAATTTTTCATAGTAAATGACCTGCTTTTTGGCAACCGTTTGTATTTTGACTCGTTCAATGTTCCTGTCTTTTTGTTTTGTATTGGTTTTGTATTGGTTTTGTTCTGTTTTGTTATGTTTGTGTTTCCGCTTCCATGGTTTCTTTTTGGGCTCCTAGCCTCCTTCTCACATTGTGTTAATATTATATTTTCTGTATACATATTGCTGAATAAATTGAATTGAATTGAAACAAAATCAGAGTTTGAAATGTTTTGTTTGTAACATAAAATTATTTGCTTCTTACTTGTTAGTATTTTTAAACAAGTGTTGTCATATTTGTGGTGACCAGAACCCCTAAGAATTATGAAATAATATTTCATCATTTATTTTATATTATAAACATATTTAGTGAGGCCTTCTATTTAAGGTTCGCACAGTTTATCTCTAACAAGAGCGTATCAAAATTGGCCTCATCCTCCGGACGCTAAACATATTTCTTTTTTTCTTTCCTTTTTTACTTTGCGCCTGTAACCAATTTAATTAATCAATCGACAGGCAGCTATTGTCAGTCCTACCTATTATTTCATTTAGAGAATGTAAAGAAACTAAAATGAGAGTATAAGCGTTATTGCATGATGAAATTATGCATTGTATTCCTGATGAGTCTCCGGGTATTTTTTGGCCGTATTCTCTCCGGTCATCGTAGTCGCCACTCGCCATGTTACGCTTCTGTTGCTCAGATGTCGGTAAGGTGGTTACAAACTTTAAAGGCATATTATGTGATCTTTCCAGGGAACGCCCTCAACATCGAAAAAATGGCATCGAGCATTAGGCCAAACTGTAGCAAAATATGTAATGTATATTGACCATTGTATTTAACACAGAACTATAACATGCAATAAAACTTATCTAAACTCCACACCAATTATGTATGATTTAATATTTGTAAATCGCGCGAGAGGTGGTTCCTTTAAATGTGGCGCTGTCGTTTGCTAAATTGAATAGACTTATCCAAGTGTCTATTTAAGGGTCGTCCATAATTTTCGCCATTTTCAGTTACGTACAAAGCGTACGTAACAGGGGGGGAGGTGGTCGAAATATACCCCAACCGTACGTAAATTAAATGGCGATCTTGAGAGGCTGGATTTTTTACAAAAGTACAAAATAAAAGAAAATATCAATAATAAAAAAATAAAACAGATAGGCCTAATAGATTTTGTATTTTTAAATAAAAATAGTAGGAGTAGAAAATAATTATACAGTAGTAGAAAACATTCTGGAAAAGGGATAGCGATAGTATCGCTATCTTCCCATTGTTCTATAGTAAATCCTGACTCGACAACGTTGCCGCAACCAGCTGGGAGCTTCGACAATAGGTGGCGCGACGCTTTGGACATTCACAAGCAGACGACGCTGGACACGGGCGTATTCACGAATATTCAGGTTAAAATATGCGAACGAGGTTACGTGATCAAGTGAATAGGACAAACGCTTAACAACGGTTTAAATTCAAAAAATGATACTGACACTGCGGATGGTTAGCCATCCACAGTGGTTTTAGGGTGAAATAATTTAGTTCCAACGTGTGATGAATTTTATGGGGTCATATATTCAAAATCCATTGTTACATTGAAACCAACGGAAATTCAAAATTAACGGCCGTTCGTGTCCACCGTTGTCTGTTCACAAGACCGCAAAAGGTCGTCCTAACATACAAAATAAAGCTTAATATAAGACGTCGATTTACTTACTTTGCCATGAACAGAAATCAGTGGCGTAGCCAGAGGGGAGAGGGAAGGGCGAGGGGCGATCGCCCAGACTGTCGCGTTGGTCGAGATTGGCACTGTCGGTTCATTTGACAAGAGGAATCATTTAATTATAATATGATAGTCAAAAGTAAAAAGATGGAAATTTTTCGCGCGCTACGCGCACATGTGTCTCCAAAATACAATATTGTTGGGTATAAGCTTGTTTTGAGCCAAAATGTACCTCAATCATAGCAAAAATTAGGGGAATCTCGAAATTTTCGTGCGCTACGCGAACATTTCTTTTTTGTCACAATAAACTTGTCGGTTCAGTTTCATTTCTGCCCTCCCCCGAATATGAAATACCCAACTACGCCACTAAAAAAAATGTTTCATGTACACGACGAAACAATATTGCTTCTGTGATTTTAAAACAATCCATGGCTCAAGTTCCTAGTGTTGTTGTTTATCATTTCTGTATTTAAAAGTATTTAATACATGTGCCATTTGTTTCAAAATATCTTGAGAATATTTGATAATTATTTACCAAAGAAAATTATGATTTTTACCAATGAAAGAACGGCAGAATCATCAAATCAACACCACAGATATACAATGAAAATGCTCAAAGAAGTGTATTTTTCTCTATTGTGAATCGTACAATGTCGTATGTTGTATACGACAATTCGTCTTTAATACATCAGGGAGGTGTCAATTTGACAACTCCCTGTTAATACAATGGTTTTTAATCAAACATGAGGGTACGTATGTCAAGCCATGCAAATTTCGCCATTTATTGCGTACGTAACTCGAGGGGGAGGGGGGTAAAAAAGTTACGTACGCTCTGTACGTGAAAATGGCGATAATTTTGGACGACCCTTACTCTATGGTTACGATTGAGACATGGTTGTGTATGTGTGAACGTGTCAGTGTTTTATTTGTGAGTGAGGGGTGTACTGCATAACTATTTATTAGATAGGCCAGGGTTGTATTGATGCGTACGTGTTGGTTTTCAAATTGAAAGCTACAAACAAGAACTTCAAAGGTTAACCCCGGGCGAAACTGTCCACGTACTCTTTGTAGCCCCAGTTAGATTTTCTGAGTTTACGGCGGACATACCTTAACCGTGGTAGGCCACGTGTATGTAAAGGCGGTTTACAAGCAATGTGATTGGTTTTTGGTTGATTTTCAGCCGATACACACTATATAAGATGAGACGATAGTATATAGTTTGGGGCGGGGCTTTTCATTCAAAATAATAATACCTTCGGTATGTACGGTCACCGCGTTAGCGTGCCCTAGCCTGCGTTGTGCGTAAACGCAGCGTTGACTTGTGTGCGTGTGCTAAGAACGAAATTAATTCGATGCAGAAAGTTGTTAAATAGCTCGCTGGATTCGCCGATTTTATAAAGGGGGACTTTTTTGTTGTTGTTTGATTAAATGCTTGATTCAAATAAATCTAACAAAATGCGTTATTTTATGATAAAAGATAACAATAACCCATAAACAAAATAACATTAATTGTGGCGTCGTGTATGACCGCCTGCGGTGACCATACACGACTCCAAATACAGTACAGCATATTCATTATAAGACCATCGTATATAGATGGTGTGACCGGTGACGTAGTGCCCGGCGGTTTGCGTGCGCACCTACAGGGAACGGTGCTTTAATACACACTTGATTGATCATTACTTACCATGCTTACGGTGTAATCATGCATCCCTAAGCACAATGAGAGACCAGGTACTAAATCTGGTTGCCCGGCGGTTTGCGTGCGCACCATAAGGGCACGTGCTTTTAAAATTGGCGCTCAGTGATGTGTGTTTTACTTTCATATAGTAATGTATGCAGTAGTCATGGACTAGTACCTCTAGCATGTCTTTAGACCAGGCGCTAATCAATTTGTAAACACTACTGATGTAAACAACGGTCACCTCATCTATAGCAAAACAGCTACGAACTATATTTTATTCTCTAATTGTGCGACTTTCAATTTTAGTTACGAAGAAATACGGTATACGGTCTATGTAAGATGACATTTAGTACGATGCCATTTTGTATTAGCCGTTTCCCAATCCAATGTTGTCCGTGGATTTCGGCGGTTCGTCAAATGTTTCAAAGGGGGTTTGCATGTTGTATTGGAGTAAAACCGATGGGGATTACCGTGTCTTAGACCTGATTTGATGGGTGTTCTAGCTCCCTAGTTCACACCGAATCCCCGTAGACGAAGCTAAGAAACTACTGGATCGTGCAATATAAACCACATACAGTTTCACCCAATACAACTCGAGTGACATTGTAGTAACATGCGTGCCGAGGTTATGGACATTCTGTATTCTAGAATACAGAATATTACAGAATCCCATGCTAACACTTGCTGTTTATTCCGTTAGAATACGAGGATATAGTCTGAGCATGGTATTTATCATAGGATTGAGGTCAAGCATTTAATGTTTTACTACCATGTGATTCTACATGTATTGAATGACATTTTAGGTTGGCCTAAGAGTCTATGTTATGATCCGCCAATTCGTGACACCGGGTCGTAGGGAGTCTACAATTTCGAAACATGTTTTTGCTTAACGCAACAGAACTAAATACATTTTATTTAAGAATATCAACAATGACGATATTTTCAACAACGTTACACCAAAACAGTTCAGAAAAAGAAAGACTTGAAGTGACTTTAAAATAGCAATTGACGTTCAATTAAGTAAATGTAGCCAAACAAATGTATACATTAATACTTACCGGGCACAAAGTACCACAAACAAACTGCTAGCATAATGCTGGTGTAGCGAGCCATTGTCGTAAAAAGATGTCCAACTAAAGTTGTATGTTAATGGGAAAATACAATTCGATGTGCGGATCAATTTTCTCAACAGCAGCTTTTATAGTTGGCTAACGCCCCGGATAAGAATATGTTATCTACAATAGTTTGATATGGGTGTGAACATACCATTTGCTACCAGTATGAGACGATGACTTTATTCCTATCAAATGCACGTAGCAACATAATTTGACCAATCACGATCCATTAATATAGCATCACCTCTTTACAGACCTCAACGACTAATACAGATATCATAGATACAAAGTGTAACAAAACAAAAATACATCTGTAACATAAATATTGATGTCTTAATTATTTCAACAATTAAAATCCAACAACTCAGCGCACTAAGGTAAGCAAATAATCAAAGACACAAGACAGTACCTGTTACAAATCCTTAAAAAAATAATTTAAAATGGGCAAATTTAGAATAAACGAAATCAAGAAATTACCTGAAAAGTAGCATCTCTTAATATGAAACGTATGCCGATTTTACATCATAGCATTTTTACCAGAGGAACTACTCCTAAACTAAATTGATAAGGTAACTGAAGAGAATACATAATACGAATTTAAAAACCACAGAATGGCTGGTTTATTTGAAGAAAGCATTTCTTCCCAGTGGCGTAAATAGACTTTTTCATTTGGGGGGGCAAGAATGGGCATTGACTTGAAATGTGGGGCTCCTAAGATTTGTGATTCAAGAAATGCGCCCATAGCGCGCGAAAAATTTTGACTTTACAGCTATTTTTGGACGATTGAGCTACATTTTGGCTCTAAACAAGCTTGTACCAAAGAATATTTAATTTTTGGAAGACATATGCGCGCGTAGCGCGCGAACTTTTTTCATATGTGTACTTTTGACCATCATAATTCCATGATTCCTTTCGTCAAATGAACCGACAGTGCCAATCTCAACCAATACGATGTCATTATTGGGGGGGATTTGGTGTGTACTCTATTTGTAAATTTCATTTACAGCCGTACTTGATTTCATTTGGGGGGCCACCCCGCTGGTTACGCCACTGGTTCTCCCTCTCTAACAAATACGTACCATGCATTTAAACATCGTGTCTCTCAACGGGTTTGCGTTGGATTTACATCTAATAAAGACAGTGAAAGAACACGCTCATGCACTTTCAATCATACAAATATCATAAGAAAAATTACATTATTAGCCTAATTATTTTAACACACTGTAGACACAGTTTTTTTTTTAGAGCGAAGAACTCAATAGAACCAATGAATATTGAGGTTATCCATGCAGCCATGCGCAACCGACTATAAAGAGGAATCGCAACCAGCCTATTCGTCATTCAATTTAATCGGTGTATGACGTCAAATTCAAACAGGTGTGTCTTCTTTCTGAATTTTAAAACCCGGTTAGTCTTATTCCCGACAAGATGGCAGCTCATCCAAAACACGGGTATTACTATCTTTATCAACTTTGTACCGTCTCTAATTATTACCAAGCCCCATTACAAACATGTCAAATGGAAACAACTGGTCTGTCTTTTATTTCTACATCGAACATCACGAAATCGTAAACATTGGCTAGTCCATCATTAATGTATTCATCAACGAAGATGGCACCGACAATTTGCCCGAGATATACATGTAAATTTGTAACTAACGCTGATTCAATTATTCAACTACAGCGCTACTGTTTGTCACATATCGCTAGTTCATCCCCAACTGAATAAGCTTTCAAATCAAAATGAAACCTACAACCGTCACTGCTAAAATATGTCCAATCCTGTTTAATAATCTTGTTTCCTGAAAAAGCAGTTGCACGGAACCTGGCAGCGTACATGTAGCGATGTTTCAATAATTAGTCGGCCAAGTATAAAAAGGAGTCATATTATATACGACTAATCTTAAGGAGAAGGAGAACAATAGCGTTTATTCCGTCCTTTGTTTAAATGACGTTAAGGCGAAGAAAAGTGACGAAATTCCACTAATCCACCAAGCAATACTCGTCGAGTGCAATATAACTTGCGTTGTTTACAAATCTCGCGTAATAATTCGTCTGTGGAGCGTTGCGATGGTCGATGACGCATCCATGCGTTTCATCTCTGGTTTTCCCTCTTCCAGCGCCCCCATTAAAGATCCTTCACTAACGTACGTATCCCTCTTTCAGCGCTCCAACAAAAGATCACACACTATTGTACATTTCCCTCTTTCAGCGGCTTCACAAAGATGCAAACACTGGACTTCTGCAATCATCAGAATCGATGGTGGGTTTTTTTTTTATTCAGCTCAATAAATGACCATCTTCTTCATCTTGGAACACACTCTATTCTTGATCTCGATAAGTATAATTATATTTTCGTTTCGAATATACAATGCCGTTTCAAAACACCCCATATTCTACATGCAGGCGTAGTTCTGAAATATGCTGACACAGCGCTGTATCAATGATACGTTATCTGAAACTTCTATATGCGTCATTACGATAATAGTCTGCATGATATAGTTTATCTTTTAGCAACACATGTTCAGTTTCTCTGGTGCGGTAAGTAACCTCTTGTTTCTCTATGGCCGGGGGAGGGGGTTCTCTCGTGTAGTGTAGGTGGGAAATACATGTTCAGTTTCTGTGGTGCGGTGAATAAGTAACCTATTGTTTAACTATGGCTAAACCGGGGTGGGGGTTCTCTCGTGTAATGTAGGTGTGCAACACATGTTCATATTGTCTGGTGCGGTGAGTAACCTCTTGTTTAACTATGACTAAACGGGGGAGGGGATTCTCTCGTAAAGTGAGGTGTGCTTTCTGGTGAGTTGTCACATTATACAACGATCTGTTTTACAAAAACACTTCTTTAGTTTTACGACTATCCACTATAACTTCATCGTCCTGTTTTGAATGTAATTGTTATTGGGATAGAGTCAGGTAAATATAGAACTGTTCATATAATAACTCTTTCTGTTGTTGGTGTACTTGTCATCTTATGTAAGTATTAAACGTGTATGATGTTAGACCGTTATCAAAATGAACGTAATGTATTTACAATGTATGTGGGGTGGATATCTGTATGGGGGTATGTGAGTAGAGGCGTTTGTGTATATAATGCACGCATATGAACAAGAAACGATTTGGAGCTGCCATTTCCTGAGAAAAGGGCTGTAACAAATATGCTGAAATACAGACTGTAAAAACAAATATTTACAATTGTAATATTATTCTTAACCCAATATTAATGTATTGACTATCAGTTATTTATTAACGTATTTTGCTTAACAATTATGACCAATCTACTAAGCCGTCTAGAAATCGGTTTGGGCTACATTCAGCACAGCATACAATCGATTTTATAGAAATGAAATCGTTATGGTCTTCATAGAATGATCACAGAGAACAACATAATTATTTTACAAATATACGGGATATGGATCCATTGTGGTGCAACGGGTATCTTCAATGTGTTACATGTAGGTACCATCGTGTTATCAGATCAGATCAAAACCATCGTGTTATTGATCAGATCAAGGTAGCGTTAAGCATTCATGGTCCCATCTATGATGATAGGTCCAATCAAAGTCCAATCACCAAAGATTCGTGCCTGTTATGTGGGCGGTCATCAGTGTATTCAAGTGCCCAAAATGGCTAATGAGACTGGTGTTCACTATGCTATCTATTGGAAATATTGCTTCGTATTCATTGCAAATATCCCGCACAAATCATCCCCGACGCCCAGTGACACTGTGTATGTCGGAGTCTCCTTGGAAAGTTTGCACCCAGAAGATCCACTTCAAATGAACCATTGTCCAACAAGAGCATTCTACATTCATGGTTCGATTCCATTCATCATATTCATCTCAATTGTTTAGCAAAAGTGGCCCAGATGATTTCATGACTTCTTCAGACAATATATCATATCTCTGTTTCACGAGACTACCGACTTTCACGAAACAAGGCGTATAAGAAGCTAAAAAATCCCTTTGTATAACATAAACAACTCGAAACAGGAATTACTTTGGAATTCTTTTTTAACATATTTGTCAACATTGTATCCTTATTTTGCTTGCAGTCTGCACCTACGATATGATTCAAGGGGAGGGGAAGAATATTGCGTCAATGATCAGATTAAACTACTGCCCCCCCCCCCCTCATTTGAAATGTATTAAAAACATAAACGGAAATGGTACACCGTCCAACATTTGTGAATACACTATGCAGTCAACATATTAAGTAACTACCCGGTAATAATGTGCTGATAACTCTAAAAGTATGACTCCTACATAGACATGTAAAAAGTTGAATATAATGTTGTTGGGAAATTTCACTTCTTTAATTTGAGACGCTAAAAATGGGTGATTATTGACTGCAGGCGCGTACGCAGGATTATGTCAGGGGGGGGGGTGTTTTAGGCGGAATGTTTAAAAAAGTGAACTTGTGTGAAGGTAGCGAGCTGAGCATCTTGCGGCGTAAGCGAGATCCGAGAACATTTTGAATTTCGACGTTCTCTGAGGGTGTTTTTATAAGATATTTCATGTTTACTCCTCATTTATTCCCCTTTTAATTTTTGACAGACCCTAACACTCTTTACCTGTCATACTCTCCCCGTGTTGAATAGAACAATAAGAAAATCAGATTTGACCGTTCATATGTGACCTTTGAGCCTACCAAGTGCAAGACCATGGTAATCTCTAGGAAGAGAACCCCATCCCAACTTGAACTCTACTTTGGTGACTGCGAGCTACCATCTGCAGACACTGGAAATCCTGGGTAGCAAGCTGACTTGGTCCAAACACATCTCGGCTGTCTAAACCAGGGCTGGCCAGAAGCTCGGCGCTCTTCGCAAGGTTGCAAATAAATTGACGGCATTGGGCAGATCTACTGTGTACAAATCACAAGTCCGTAGCGTAATGAGGTATGCTTCACTAGGCTGGTCTAGCGCTTCACCTACTATCCTAAGCCAGCTTGACAACATTCAAAGGAAGGCACTCAAGTTCATTGGAGCTCATGACGCTACTGGTCTATCGCAGCTCAACATCACAAGCCTACTTCACAGGCGACAGGTAGCAGCAGCCACGGTCTTGTACAAAATGCACACCAACCACTGCCTACAAGATTTAGCAGCATTGCTCCCCACACCATATGTTCATCGTCGTTCTACATGTACTCGTTCTAGTGTTGCAATGCTAGATCATGCCCTTTCGTTACTGCCTGCCAGAATACGCTGCTTAGACAGAAGTTTCATCCATACAGCTGTTCCACTGTGGAACAGTCTTCCAGTCAATGTTGTTGGCAACATCCAAGAGGAAGGACTATAATCTTTTAAATGTCGTATTAACAGACACTTTCTCTCCAACTCTTCAGAGTATTGTAGGCTAGCTCTCTCGATGTATCAATGACCTCCAGATATTATTTTTCTTCTCTTATTTTTTTTATGTTATTCTCTATGTTTGGGCGTTTATCTTATTCCTGTCCCACGCCACTTTCATTGGCTTTTTCACTAGCCCAATTGTGTTTACTTGTATATTTGATTATTTTCTGAGTTGCAGTGAACCAATTGATTGGCCCATCAGAGCTCTCTGTTGAGAGTTACCCGTATACAAAAAACAAACAAAAATGGAATTGTAACTTGCTCAATAACCCGGGCTCAGTAATTAACCATTCTTAGCGTGAAATATCTCAAATTAAATCAACTTTATAATATAATATGTTTATGTAGGAGTTATTCTGTTAGAGTTATTAGCACATGTATTACCTGGTCAGTTATTTATTGTTATTGGTTTGATTGTAGTATGTTCAGTGAAAATTGACCCACTTTTCCTTTTCCTGAACATTATGTCATGATTATGCTATCTATGAATTTAATAAACATATTCGGTTAATGCTGAACATTTACTTTTTATGCTGAAAGAACAATGTAGATATTTAATTGTCAGCATAACAAACATATCATTTATTCCTTTACGGGGATTTACAATACGTATAACACACACAATAACATGAGACATTTGGCCAAACACGGTAGGGATGGCATAAAGTGATACAAGAGGAAACTGAATACATTAAATATAAGACAGTTTACCAAGCCACAGTGTTTACAATTAGACAATAACAACAAATATTAACAAACACCGGGGAATGTCCCAACGAAAAATAAGCAAAGACATGCACCGGCGGGGACTTGAACCCCGGTCTCCTGAACTCTAGGCAGGCGCCTTTACCACTAGGCCACCTGTCCTCGCCGGTGAATGTCCTCTGCTTATTATTCGTTGGGACATTCACCGATGTTTGTTGTTATTGTCTAGTTGTAAACACCGTGGGCTGGTATTGATAGAAAATATTGTACATAAAATCCCATGACCGACGCGATGGTGTCCCGTCAATTACCAACACTGACCTTAAAAATTTATATGAATACATACATTACAGCATGCGTCCTCAATTTTGATCATATCGGGAATTTCTACATTTTTAAAATTATATTACGGTTAAATAATAAATAACAAATGATTCAGAAATATTAGCTCTTGTTATACCCAAAACGTGTATTGCATGAGAAAGGTCTTTGGTAGACACATGGCAGTATTACCACGGTCAGGTCGCTAAAAAGGTCTACGTTGCTGTTTGTATTTAGGCCGATAAATTAAAACTGCATCGAATGAAGCAAACAAATATCTTTAAAAGAATTGGTGCAATCAATTGCGACCATTTTATGTGTCAATATTGCTTCAATTGGATTTAACTGTACTTCATAGTGTGAATGCTAACTAACAGAATAGCAAAAATGACCATTTCTCAAGTTCATGGTCATTTGGAAATCTGAAAAGTTATAAAATTAATATTATACTAATGTTAAATATATACAAAATATGCATTATCACACTTATTACAAGCAACAAGACATGTTATTAATTGTCCCGTGCAAGTTATCACAAAATTATCAATTGATGATAACAACAGAGCATATGCATTCTAACTTTAAAGAGACACTAATTACTTGACATCACAATTGAGTTACGTTGATCACGTTTATGTCCCATGAAATAAATATTTATATTAACACTTCTTTAAAAGTGTCAAAATTATTGAATTTGATCAATATATTTGGAATCACCATGAAAATGCTGTTTAGTATATTATGGTAAGACTAATAATAATAGCCGCGTGTTTAATCTATGTACAATATCACAGAGTTATCCAGCTCGTATCTCATCATGTCTAAGGATTCATGGTCTTTTCTTAACAAGCTTAATGTCCACGGATCGACTATAGACTTCCTGCACATAGTGTAGTTAACACTTTCCACGCGGCTATTAGTATTACCAGCATATAAAACAGATGTTTCAAAAGCCTTTCCCAAACATTCTTATCTCAAAAAGTACTGAACCAATACTAAGCATGTTTGTACTTATTGTAGTGCATTTCCCATTTTAAATGTGGTAATGAAATTCAATAATGTTGATATTTTTTTGAAACATTTTGTTATACTTTGAAACGTCGTCTGCAGAGGCCTGCTGCGTGGAAACCGTTACAATATTGTTAATGTCCACGGATCGACAGTAGATGTCCTACAATAGTGTAGTTAACCGATTGGCCTCCAACAAAGAAGATGTTAAGGTCTTCCCACAATGCATGCATTGCACGAAAGCAAGCCAACTAAAGATTTTTTCACACGATGCATTTGTCGAGCTCTTAAGTTTTAGAAATAAGAAAAAGGAACACTGATAACTATTTATTCATTGATGTAAACTAGAACCGAAGAGCTTCCACAATGAACGCGCTATGATGCCATGATCGGGTATCTATGTCTATGAGAACCGAAACAAATTGGAGACCAGAGTTGGGGCATTTTTCAAAAATGCAATGCATTGTGGTGGTTTCTTTAAAATCTCCAAGTTGAAAAACAATACCGGGTCGTCATATTATCAGCTTTTCGCGATTATCCACGTTAGCAGTCTGCTTCTCTTCTCGTAACCCAATGGATCCAGAGACCAGAACTTAAGACACTTTTCAAAGTCTATCTTAAAATTACTGAACCCATACTTCGCATGTTTGTACTTATTTAAATTCCTTTGTCATAGTGATTTCAAATGATGAAATTATAATAATGTTGATATTTTTGAACATTTTGTGAAATATTTCAAGTGTCGTCTGCAGATCCACCCGCACGCCCAAAAATGACGAACACCCATTGCCCACGAAAAACAAAAATAGGCAATGCTGGTCATTTCTCATGGAGTAGAATGCATTATCATTGACGGATTCAAACAATTCTGGTCTTTTCTCGATCAAATTTTAATTAAGTACTACTTAATTAAAAGATGATCGAGAAAAGACAAGAATTGTAACCAAATTAATCAATTTTTGATGATCACTTTGCGTTTGGTTTAGGCCTGTACATACAGTATGGTGATGTGCCATATTATTAGTCGGGAAGGAAGAGACAACAAATACGGGATTCGTCTCCTTTTTGTTGGATTCTGGAACATCAGTGACAGAAAAAAGAAACGTCCATATGCCGATAACATCTTTTCATTTGAATTGCCAAATGCCTTATGATTCATTGTTTAACCCTGCAGCGTATTATAGCTATGTCTTCTCTTCCCATAAATACCAAAACAAGTACAAACATCTCACGCATGACGTCACAATGCCGTACGACAATGGTAGCCGATCACGGTTTAGGCGATATCTCTCGCGTTTTAAACACCAACATCGAGTATTATGTCAACAAATGCGTATGTACCATTCCTACGGAGGTAGAAGCATTTATTCAAACTTGTATTTTAGATCAAATTGGTTCTGAGTTCTTATTTAAGATGTGACAATTTCTCAATGACCCAGTATGATAATATCAACGCCCTGTGCTGTTATCTTTTACACCCTTGTGTATTAGGAAGCACTACAAGTCACTTATACGTTACTCGACAAAGTGATATTTTGCATCAGCTTACGTATAAGCAAACTTTTGTAATAATTGATAAAATGGGTGTGGCCTTGGATGTCAACAGCCAATTGGTTTTTGACTGTTTTTCCGCCGATACGCACTATATAAGATGTGACAATTCCTCAATGATCCACGCATGACGTCACAATGCCGTACGACAATGGTAGCCGATCACGGTTTAGGCGATATCTCTCGCGTTTTAAACACCAACATCGAGTATTATGTCAACAAATGCGTATGTACCATTCCTACGGAGGTAGAAGCATTTATTCAAACTTGTATTTTAGATCAAATTGGTTCTGAGTTCTTATTTAAGATGTGACAATTTCTCAATGATCCAGTATGATAATATCATCGCCCTGTACTGTTATCTATCACACCCTTGTGTATTAGGAAGCACTGCACAAATAGTACGTATTGTTCATACGTAAAAGTGACGTGAACGTTACATTTATACGTTACTCGACAAAGTGATAGTTTGCTTGCGCATAAGTAAACTTAATTTGATAATTAGACTAATGAGGCCACTCTAAAGTTGTGTATTATTATAATGGAAATCTTTGCGTTGGTTTAGTTCAACTGTCATTGTTGGTTCAGAATACTAATTAAGAGTCATATCGCATAAGTGTTACGTACAAGTCACTTACACGCAGTGCAGCCTTAGTACTTATGTTTTATTGGTGAACCAAAATATAACTAATGAAATGTGCCCTCAGAAATCGACAGTTTCCGGATATTAAGCTATATAATAATAAAAGTGGTTTGACCTAAACAATTTTCATCATTACACTTCATTTTTATTAACGTATCAGGACCTTTTCCACAACTGTCTTGTCCTCAAACTATACAAACAAGGTCAAGTGGTTCAACAGGGAAAATTGTATTGATGGCGTTATTGGTTACTACAAAAACACGTCCAATTGGTATCAATAAAATGACAAAAACTTGTGCTGATATGAGTGACTTTCAATAGATAACCCAATTACTCTTGATAAAGAACTTGATACGTATACAACCGTGCATCACTAGTTTGCTTTATTGCATACATAGTAATCATCCGATTTTTCATAATTACACTTCATTTTCACCATTGTATGCAAATTGTTACCGATAGTGTATTAACGTATCAGGACCTTTTCCACAACTGTCTTGTCCTCAAACTATACAAACAAGGTCAAGTGGTTCAACAGGGAAAATTGTATTGATGGCGTTATTGGTTACTACAAAAACACGTCCAATTGGTATCAATAAAATGACAAAAACTTGTGCTGATATGAGTGACTTTCAATAGATAACCCAATTACTCATGATAAAGAACTTGATATGTATACAACCGTGCATCACTAGTTTGCTTTATTGCATAGTAATCATCCGATATTTGTAATACAAACGGATGTTACGAAATAAGTATTTATTTACAATCTATATTTTTCTCATTGAAAAATGTCAACGAGAGGTTGGTATCATTAGCCCTTGGGTGTCTAGAAAAAGGTGCCGGAAACAAGGTCCGAAAAATCGGGGCCAAGGCCCTAATTTAGTGTCCCATTTTTGTCCATATTACGCTGAGGTAATCTGGTAAGGAATCTTGAAAATGGGGACGTAAAATGTTATTCATTCATTGGAATACAAAAACTGCATCCAGACCAAGTCATGTTACTATTATTAAAAACATCTATTCTGCTTCCCTTTAATCTTCTTAGAGAGTAACGCACATGTCAGTTGTATGACGCACTATAAGACCACCGGGAATGGTGCGTCACTTTATCGAAGTGCGTCACTTTCTCATTATACCATTACGCACCCTTAATAAATGTTACGGACCTTTGCCATACAATGATGGCACCCTTAGTCAATTTGATGCATAACGTTGATTGATCCTGACGGACTATTACTTAAATGATGCACCCCAACCGTCATTTTTGACTGAATGAAAATACTCTGTAGTAAAAAGCAAAACAAACATTGATTTAAAGAAAAGTTGGCCGACTATATTAGACATCTAAATGTCACCTGTTTAAAGTTATATTGCAATTGCTTTATCATTTCCGACTATATTCCACTTGATACATATCTAGAAATCAACTCGTTTCCTGTTTGTGCCGCTATTTGACTGGGTGTGTTTTGCTCTACATATAATAGTACACGTGGCCAATTAATACTGAAAATGAAACTACTTCACAGGGGATCTTCCCCTATATTTGGTCGTGTCAAACCCGGTCCTTCGAATATCAAACCTTCCGGTAAAGGAGAGGCATATGCCCGATGTCCCATTCGAGTTACGCCTCTGTCGATCTTGACACCATACCGCTGCGTCCGATGTCGATACAAACCTTCATAAACAATTCTTGTTCATACGCCGAAGTGCCATATTTCTTTGACCTAGGCCTCGCTTTTCTCTTACCTGCCCCTATCCCTCCGTGGAGGGGGTACTCACATTAGGTGTTCCGCTGGAGGTTTAAAGTTCCAACCAACGTTCTTCAAGAGCGTCACATACCAGTCATATAGGAATATACGTGAGTACCATCCCCCGGGGTATTTCCGTTATGGGTATTTAAAAGGTCATTATGACGATCGGTGATTTTACGCATGCGATGTTTGCACTGAACACGCGTATCGGAATAGTGATTTTTGGTGAGTAGAGCCTACATGTTCGTATTTTGTTGTACGCATAATGAAGCACCCATGTAGAATGACTGACATTGTCGCACCTATTCGTCAACACTGTGACGGACCAAAGGTTGCCCATGAGAGTACCTGCGTCAAGAATGTGGTGGTATATGGCGCACCTCTCCTGGGGTGGTATAGTGCGTCAAACAATTAAAATACGATCACAATCACACAAATTTTTTTTTAAATATTTGACAAATTCGAATTAAAAACTGAGAGTATTAAACGCAGAAAGTCTCACATGAAATCAACCTACGCTTCAGCGAGCCTAATTTACAACACTGGACTGTGTGCACTAACAGAAGACTACTGGACTCTTCCATTACATTCAACGGGGTGACGTACATAATACACACAATAATGAACTATTGAAAGACTTATTTGTTCACAATAATTATTTATTCGTATATAGAAATACACATATTGCAACATCAAATGTTGATAAAACGATCAAAGTGAGGTACAGTGAACAATTCATTAATGACGAACTAGAGCTGAATAGAAAATGTAATGAATGTACACCCCTGTAGTGATAGTTCGGCGACCTAGACGTGTATACCGAAGCCGACCCAATGCCAGACAAGATAGTGGCAAGATAGTGCCAATCCAATAAGATAGTATCAGTAATGACGGACTTTAGCAAATAATATTATTCAAACGCCACTATAACTGAAATTGTGTTAAACTATATATATATTAATTATCACTTATATTGTGTGAGATAGGTCAAACAATTGCAGCTGCTAAAATGGTGAGAATTAAATGCTACAATGTGGGCCTTAATAACGAAGTGAAGCAATTGTGTCGCCCCCTGGGAGAATAAGGCCCACGTAGTAGCATTTAACAATGCTATGATGTGGGCCTTAATAACGAAGTGAAGCCGGCTAGCCAACAATTTGCCTAAAGAGTCCTGATTGGTGGGGCCGGGGAAAACGTGGGTATTTCCTTTCAACCAATTTCATTATATCTTATATCAATCTTTCGGGAATTTTATCTAGTACTCGTCATCGCACTTGACGTAATCGGGCTAATTTATCAGTGTGGGGCACATTTTTCGGCTGAAAGGGTAACTTTTATTTCGGAAAACGCAGGTTGATTTCAAAATTAAAATTGTTAGTGTTTGGTATTAACTTAAATATCCCGAGCACAGTTGTTAAGCTACGTTTTCCTATGGTCCAATAATGATTGAAATTAGTTTCGGTGTTGTAAGGGACGAGCTCAAAATTACTTGCTTAGCGGGCTAATTAGGTTTATGTTGAGCAGATGCTCCGAAGTTCTTAACATATTGGGCATGTTGTGAAATAGGGGCTTAAATAACTAAGATTTCGCTGTACGATTTTCTGTCGATGTGTTGCACTCAATTTGCTACTGCCCATGCGTTAGCTGGACGACCGTCGTGTATTATATATATGAGTGGCCATAGTATAATCAAAACGTGTAAGATAATCCGTCTAAGGTATCACGTAGTACGTGTAAGGTTGAACGTCTAAGATAACATCTTACCCATCGAAGATGATAATTCGTCTAAGGTATCACGTAGTACGTGTAAGGTTGAACGTCGAAGATAACATCTTATCCATCGAAGATGAAAATTCGTCTAAGGTATCACGTAGTACGTGTAAGGTTGAACGTCTAAGATAACATCCTACCCATCGAAGCTGAGCAAATACAGTTTACAAGTATGGTTTATTCCGTAAATAGCATAAATTTGTAGGATATCCAATATGGTTTTGACCTCGTGTTTCGATCCTCCCCCACCCTCCACTCCACCGGGGTTGTTTTTCTCAAATATTAAATCCAAAGTGTCAACATTTTTAACGAAAAAAGATGGAACTTAGATGTCTAATCTTACACGCTCTACGGGTAACCTTGATACATGCCCACCTAGCGCTGACTTTCACCTACCATCGATGAATACAACGCGGATATACATGTACAACCATCACAACAAGTATTACAGGTAATGAATAAGCCTACAAATGTATTACTACTACTTGGAAATATCAAATTTAAAAAAGTTATTAAGAAATCTCTTCTCTTTAATTTGAGATACTGCATGTGAAAAAATGTTTGATATCAAGGAAGTTACATTCCTAAATGTAAAATGTGATTTCCATTTTCGTATTTTGCTTTTCTACACGTGGCCTCAGTTACGGGCAAATCACTGATTACTGGTAGTGGTAGTGCTGATTCACTGGTCGATGCCCAGGTTGGATAGTCGGTCGACCGCATTGTTCCGATGGATCAATACAGCACACACCTTCAACTGTCATTCTCTCCCCCGTGTTGAAAAGAAAATATGAAATGAATATCGTACTTTACCATACAATTGGGATTGTAACTTCAATAATATTCAAATATTCTTAGCATGCAATATATCAAAATTAAAGAGGAGAAATTTCTCGTGTACGAGTTATACCGTTGGAGTTATCAGCACATTATGGCATGTTTGACTTCTTATATGGAAATGTAAGCACTACATTATCATCAGGGAAAAGTGTACTTTAGGTCCCAAATTCTGGACTGTACTAGTACATGTAGTATCGTACGATACTGGAACACTCAGTATCATTCGTACATGTACATTCGTACATGGAACACTGGTACATGTCAGTGTTCCAGTATCGGACGATACTGGCACACATAAATTGTTCAAGTATCGGGCAATGCAATACCAGAACACAATTATCTACCAGTATCGGGCGATACTGAGTGTTCCAGTATCGTTTGATACTGGAACAAATCCCTACTGGTAACACGTGTACCTGTATCGTCCGTTACTGGAACACAAACGATACTGGTATACCAGTTTCTGGGGCCTAAAGTACACTTTTAAATAGTGCCAACAAATGTCTACGACTTCCATTTTGTTAAATATCTGTGACATGTTATTCTAAACCTAAATAAAATGGATAGTCAAGGGATCAGATGGACCGATGATAAAATGACCCAAGGAAGCAAAATATAATTATTAATGTATTTATTTGTCTTGATTATGGTATAAAAGGTATTACATAATACAACAAACATCAAAAATCAAAAGACAAACTACAGCTGCAAAATTATACCAATGCACACAATATCCATTCTTTATACATATATCTATGCTCAAAATTCCTACCAAGCAATCCTTTCCGGTCCCAACGAAGCGGAAAACCAATCAGGGAATAGTCCCCACCGAGCAGTTGCTCCACACTCTGGACAGTGCTGGAGAATTGTTCCAGTGCTCCCGAGCAGATCCCTGTTCCACGTCCTACAGTTTGATCACGGTTTAATTTAATATCATCTAGGTTGACACTTTTGAAAAATGCATGATTGAAAGGCATATATGCTCGGGGTGTGTAAGCCACTACACATGAGCAGTATCAGTAAAGATGGGACAAGTTTATGTCACAATTTGCAGCGACCTTGTAAAGCAAGCTCAGTTTCAGTGTCAGTTTTTTACCAACAATACACATACAATAAGTTTTAAGTACAGACATTGGTGCGCTGGCCAACTTAAATCAGAGCAGAGCTTGCCAATGTATTTGCAATCTGTTACTATACTCAAGTAGGGTTTACAGCTCCCATTGTGATTGATCTTACGACAGAACTTTCCTTCACGACCGAATTCAATGATAGATCCGCCATGTTCAATAACCAGAAAGGTTTGCTCTGACGTCACTGTTACGTCATAGGGTTTGTGAAGCTCCAAATTCTCCTCTTCTCCAAGTCCAAACATTTTGCTACCGGTTGTACGATCGTAGAGACATAAACCGAGTTGTTCTCACGATTTGCGACAGCAACAGCATACTCGTTGAAACATGTAACACATCTTGCCCCGTGGAGTTCATCGTAACCGAATTCCATACTTGCCGATGTTTCCTCTATCATGAGAGAGAACAAGAAATAATGACAATACAAATTATTCACGAACCACACTCCGTCAACATAATCCACATTAAGCGGTAGTTAACTGACACACAACTTTACGAAGGCGCAATGCATATTTAGTTTTAGATTGAGCACCGCTATAGAGGTAATCCATATTGCCATGCGCAATGGACTGCAAGGGGAATCGCACCAGGCCTATTTTACATTCTATCGAATCGATGTACGTCCAATTGACTGCGTGACCGAACCGTGTTACCAAATTGGCATACTGAATATAAGACAGGTGTGTCTTATTTCTGAAAATCTAGAACACAGCATTTAATATGTACCATGGATAACCTCTATAAACATACTATTATGGTTTACACATGACTATTAAAGGAGTGGTCCTGCACTTAACACAAAATCAAATACAAACTGCCATCTCTCAACATACAATTATTAAAATTCGTGGCGATCGAAAGTCCCGGTGTCGATGACGTCATGGTTATTGGTACTCAAATTATCACAAGTGCACTGCATTGTATAATTATGAATTCATCAACACCGGGACTTTCGATCGTCGCGAATTTTAAAAATTGCATGTTGAGAGATGGCAGTAATGATGTTTTGTTCTATATAACTACGCGATTTGGACTCGATAATCATTTTTCTAACATATAATGCACGATGTTGTGCATGCAGGACACCTCCTTTAAATGTAAGCATTGATGTTGGTTGCTGCACTTCGCAGTGATTAGCCGTAAAGTGAAGTAAATAAGTTCAATAGGGTTTGTTGGAAATTATGATGATGGTTATTCCTTCAATGCAAAAAGGTTTCCTAAAACACTTCGCGGTTTTGTAGAAGATCATTGGTGGATGTATTCAATGTTTTGACGAGTTAGGTGGAATAAGTAATTTTTAATTTCTCGTCACCACGAAGGAAAGATAAATCATTATCATCACTTCCAACTCGTGAAATAAATAACTTTGATTTCGTGTTTAATTCGATAGAATTAATATTATTTCTCCATCATGCTTGTCGGTAGAGATACGGGAAAATATTGGAAATTGAACCCTAAGCCTTTAGATTGGCCTTGATAATTGGTCTTGATAGCTCAGTTGTAAGAGCGTCTGTCTGGGGTTTAGAAGTTCCCGGGTTCAAATCCCGGTCGAGAAATGATTTTGTTTTCATTTCTCGACCACCACGTGGGAAAGATTAATGATTAACAATTAGGTGAGAAGTGTGACGTTGTTTTGGTTTACGTAATGCCCCTAATGTGAAAACAGATGATGGATGACAGAAAAAGACGAAGAAGAAAACCCGGAAAGAAACAACCCACCTGAAGAAGTCGTTCGTGTTCTGTGTGAACTGTTTGCTGCTCCATTCGGTTGATCAGAGATTGGACTTCGGCAATTGTAGGTCGTTTGTTCCCTACAGCCATCCAGCATAGCTTTAGAAGATTCGTCGTGTGTCTGGACAGGCCATATGGAATATCTGGGCGTCTTCCTTTGCTTACAACATGGCGAAAAAAATATAATGTAATAGTCAATTGAGTCAGGGTAACGGTATTACCATACACGAAGATTATCTTAAAAGAGAGATTCTAACATCTGTTAAAAACGTTATAAACAGCGAACTGACGTCAACATGAAGTCGAAAATTGAAAGAAGTGTCGATCGACGTATAGTAAACAGGGTTTATTCTGATGGGAATGGAAGTTGCTTTTTGACATAAAATTGGACACCGTTATCATATCTTAAAAGATGAGAATAAAGGTATTGGACCGTATTCTCGTCGTAATTAAACACGGTTTTAAGCAAAACATGTGTTTGACTTTTGACTTTAAACATATTATCGGATAACTAAACGATATTTTCGAAATTTGGTTTAACTTAAACACGCGTCTAATTCACTGAAAAGTGTCTAACACGTCGTTTAAAAGATAAACTCGCTCGCGTTTTACTTAAACACAAGTCACTGTTTTGAGCTTAAAGTACGAGAATACGGCCCTATAATATATTTAAACATCTGGGGCCGTATATTCTCGTACGTATTTAAACGCGGTTTTAAGCTAATCATGACTAACTAAACTCCTGTCTATTGTTTAAACGACTTGTTTACAAAACCTGCTTTTAACACTGTGAATCTCGTCCCCAGACTGGTCAACTTTCACTATATACAGGTATTGTATTTATTGTGGCCCGAATTGGTGCAATGTTTATCGACCGAATGCTTGCGGGCATGGTTGGGTAAGCATTCATGCTATACAGTTGGTGTATGAGTTTAGTTAAGCTACCCCCATAGCCAACATGCCAAGTTTAAAGTTATACATTTTTCAGTGCGTTAGACGACTGTTTAAGTCCAGCAAATTTTCGAGAATTAAAATTCATCGTTTAACTTCACGCAATTCTCGAACATTTATTTAACTTAAACACGCGTGTATAATTCATTAAAAATTGTCTAACTTAAAACATGGAAATACGGGTAGTTTAGAATCGGGTTTTGTTAAACACGTCGTTTAAAAGATAAACCCGCGTTTAATTTAGTCACGAACTGAAAAAGTATCAAAAAGTATCAAAGCGCCAAGCCAAACGCATTAAGGTCTCTTAACCAATTGGTGACGCAGTGGACACGGGATAGGACGAAAGAGGGTTCCAATGTTCGCCCCTGAGCGCCAGATAGAGCGTCGCGCTTGTTCTCACTCTGCTGCGATCAAGCCAGCGATTGCATTGCGCTAACAAATATCAACATATAAATAACATTTATTGGGCCGTATTTAAACACGGTTTCAAGGAAAACACGTGTTGTACTTTTGACTTTAAACACATATCGTATATATAACTAAACGATATTCTCGACATTTGGATTAACTTAAACACGCGTCTGACTCACTGAAAAGTGTCTAACACGTCGTTTAAAAGGTAAACTCGCGTCTAACTTAAACACAAGCCACCTTTTTCAGCTTAAACCGCGTGTAGTACGAGAATACGGCCCGATATGTTCAAACATCATGGGCCATATTCTCGTACGTATTAAAACGCGGTTTTAAGCTAATCATGACTAACTAAACTCATGTCTATTCTTCAATCGACGTCTTTACAAAACCTGCTTTTAACACTGTGAATCTCGTCCCCAGATTTGTCAACTTTCACTGTATACAGGTATTGTATTTATTGTGGCCTGAATGGGTACAATAGATAGCGACCGAATGCCATACAGTTGGTGTATGAGTTTAGTTAAACTACCCCCCATAGCCAACATGCCAAGTTTAAATTTTTAAATTTGTCAGTGCGTTAGACGAGTGTTTAAGTGTAAATAAAGCTAACCACCAGCAGATTTGGGACATTTTCGGAAGAAGGGGGTCGGCAAATTTGTTTCATATTAAGTCTATGAATACCTTTAGACAAACCATCATTCATGGTGGGCATAAACAAATCTCAGTGTTTCTAGATTATATTATACACACAGTTCAATTTTCACAAATTTGACACCTGGGAAATGAACTTTTCAAATCATGAGCAAAGACAAATGGCACTCCCATCATGTGCATGTAAATACTTCCACATCCATTTTTTATTGGCATATAGCAAACATATTTCTTGTTATATTTTATTAAATAATAGACCTGCAGTGTTTCTAGTTTTTAACAATGAGAGTTCTTATTTCCTCAATTTTCCATGTTTTTATGTCAAAAAGTGATGTTTCAAATGTCTGCTGTTCTCAGTTGGACAGTAGTTCAGGTGTTAGTGTGTATGTTGGTTATAAAGAGGAGCCATAGCCCCTCACAGGTATGAAATAAAACCATTGTGTTTTAACTATTATGTTATAGAAACACTGGGTCAAAACATAGACAAATTTCAAAGTATCAAATTCCAATTTTCACAGTATCTTCCGCATTTTTGTCAAAAAACCTTTTAAGTTTTCATGAATGATGATTGAATTCATACAAAACTATCCAATGGTAACCCTAAATTATTTTCAACAAGTTTTTTTATCAGTGTTTCTAGTATAATGGTATTTTTCAATGAAAAATAATAACGGGTATTACATTCAAAATGGCCTAAACTGGAAAAGATATGTGGGTTCTGTTAAAATACATTTAATTACAAAGTGGTTCAGGTGTTAGTTTGTATGTTGGTTATAAAGAGGAGCCATGGCCATTCACAGGTGTGAAATAAAATCATTGTGTTTTAATTATTATATTATAGAAACACTGGGTCATAATCATAACATAGACCAACTTTAAAGTATCAAATTATAATTGTTATAGTATTTTCCGCATTATTTTTATGAGTGATGATTGAATTCATTCAAAACTATCCAATTATGGTAACACTAAATTATTTTCAATAAGTTTATTTATCAGTGTTTCTAGTCTAATGGTACATTTCAATGAAAAATAATTACGGGTATGACATTCAAAATGGCCTAAACTTGAAAAGATATGTGGGTTGTGTTAAAATCCATTTAAATAAAAAGTGGTTCCGGTGTTAGTTTGTATGTTGGTTATAAAGAGGAGCCATGGCCGTTCACAGGTGTGAAATACAATTATTGTGTTTTAATTATATGTTATAGAAACACTGGATCATAACATCAAATTTCAATTTTCACAGTATCTTCTGCATTTTTGTCAAAAACCCTTTTTAAGTTTTCATGAATGATGATTCAATTCATTCAAAACTATCCAATGGTAATACTAAATTGTTTTCAACAAGTTTTTTATCAGTGTTTCTAGTCTAATGGTACTTTCAATGAAAAAATAATTATGTGTATGACATTCAAAATGGCCTAAACTGGAAAAGATATGTGGGTTGTGTTAAAATCTATTTAAATAAAAAGTCAAATTTACAAACAAAAATATAAGTCAATGTGTTTTGATTATTACAATTATAGTGTTTCTAGATTGAAGGGATACTTGCCATACTAAATAAACTAATTCAGACCGTACTGCATCTAATATGTTGACACTGTTTTAAGGTCAGTGTCAAAAACTACGATAGGAAGGAATGGTGAGTTTTGAGTTAATTTCATATCTGCGAGGCATGAAATCCGAACAGCTGTTTACGAAGATATTGACTATAGTACCAGCACCCCTTGATGTTTAAAGACATAGATCTATGCTTGTTGACAATGAAAAACAGCGTCGGAAGCTTAAACAACTTAAAGACATTTGTGAGCAGTTTAACATAGATGTTATTGGTCCAAAGATAAGGAAGGGTTTCTTTATAAATCCACTTCTAGACCTCATTTTGGCATGCAAATGTACATAGGAAGGAAACCAAAACAGTTGTTTATGATAGTCCTAAGTTGCAGTTGAATTTTTTCGGTAACGGCAAGTGACATAGCATATGTAATTTCAGAAAAATTGTAAAGGTATATACCTCGAATGAGCTTCACATAGTAGTGAAGTATTGAATATTTCGATACCAATGTGTAAGGTATAATATGTGTGAAATCCGTTGACACAACCATCTATAAAACAATGATGAATCAATATGAAGTACCTATCCCATGGAGAGAAAAAAGTGCAGTTATGAAAATTATAGGCCTACAGTTGACCTGCTGCTGTAAATCACCTTTGCTATGATGAGTTAGGTTTTAGAATATATTGTAAAATGATCGATTAAGATTGGGTTTGGTATGTTTTGATGAACAACAGCATGTGTTTTAAAATCATCTTTTTGTATAATTCTGAAATTACCTAGAAACACTGTAAAGGAGCGTGACATTATAATAATGCTTTAACTATGTACGCATAAAATGATAACTTCAGAGAGTTTTATTGAAGTTCTATTCCATGGAGAGCTTTTAAGGCATGTAGACAGGGGAACTAGTTCTTATAAGCATTAAAATACTTTCTTTCCTTCTTTTTTTTACTTCTTTTTTTCTCCAAACAAATAGAACCACCCATATAATAGAAATGTCACAGACCCAATATTGGTGAATTTTGATGGCCCCGAATTCTATTGAGCATATTATGGGCCTTATCTAGAAATGCTAAAATAGGAGCATATGCCCCAAACAACATTAACAGTGTTTTTATTATACAGAAGCTAGAACTCAATGGTTTTATTTTTGCTTACATGGGGCCAAGGGGTGTTAGTTGTGATTGCAATGCAAATTTATTTTGAAACCGCTGTCCAACTGAAAAACTGAACATCGTGGACACGGGGTAGGACGAAAGAGGGATCCAATGTTCGCCCTTGAGCGCCAGATAGAGCGTCGCGCTTCTTCTCACTCTGCTGTGATCAAGCCAGCCATTGCACTGCGCTAAAAATATCAATATATGAATAGCATTACGAACTCAACGTGCAGTTTTTTACGCGCTTTACCGGACTAGAATATCGTGCGCTGATCTTAGGCCATCACACTGGTTACTACGTGATCAGCTTGAGTGCATACAGTAAACACTTGTCTGCACCAACACAATATCGAGTTATTGACCCTAGTATATGATTCTACAATAGTGGACATAGTCGCTACAGCCTGTTTTTAGCAAATTAGTGCTTGAGACTTTTGTCATGACATGGAGGAAGAGCCCGGAAAATGTCCACAATTGTCAAATATGTAATAAAAAAGTAGCTCTTGGTTTGTTTATATCCCGCTATCACGTTTATATTGCGCTCTTAGTACGAACCATTGCATTTCTAATTTCAAGTTTCATTTGGATAAATATCAATTAACAGGTGCTTTATATTGTACTCCATCCATGCATGAACTTATGACCCTGCAATCGTCCTATTCGCCCTTTTGCACGGTCCGCTATTTGTGAGGAGAGCCACGAACTGGTACTACATGGTTGGAAATGCAGTGAGACATTGGGCAATGATGCAATCTGATTCCATTAGGAATCTTTCCCTCGCGCCGGACGGATCCGTCTATTGACCCTCCAAAGAGCGTATAAACAGAGCATCCTGCGTGCTCAGTCTTGTTTTCGGGGCTTGACTAGTTATCAACATTGAACAACATCGAAAACATGGTGAAAACAAAATGCAATGATTCAGCACCCAAGGCAGATGGAGTGGAAGACCACATCACACCTGTCCTACGCAGAGAACGAAATTGAGTTCTTTGCTGCGATCTCGACCTCATGCAGCTTGTATGCATTGCTACGTCCACGGGATGTTACGTTGCTTCCACTGCGACACTACTGAGTCATATAAATAAATACATAATAATAAAGGTCTAAATGTTATTGTCATCGCAGCCAACTGGCTGAATTGTAACAACATTACAAATAAAATACATTAATAAACAATGCAACGTCCAGGCAGCAGCTAAATCAGCGCCAAGTTGCGACATAAACCAACATGAACAAACATACATAACCCCTATATAGTAACCCTGTAGACTAAGTGCCTTGCCCAAGGACATAAACACATTGGCACCAGCGGGGCTAGAACTCACGACCTTATGATTATGAGACCGGCAACTACTCCACTGGACCACACGTCGTGCTCTACTAGAGGAGTAGAGGAGACGCGGGGATTCCTCAAATGCCTTTCATTATTACAGCGCTGTTCAGAACGCCGAACCTATGCGCTTGTTTATGCATGCATAAAACAAGCGTGGTCTACTGGCGCTAAGAGGCAAACCTTAGAACCCCCCCCCCCCCCCCCCCCCCCCCCCCCGTCCTAGCCAGTGCCCACTGCGACACCTGTTCGTTCTTGGAGATCTTGATGCGTTTGAATTGGCGTTTTGATAATCTTTCAGAGCTAAGAACGCGCTGGTCTGATCGCAGCAGAACGTGAAAGGGTTGTAGTGACCTTGATTTAAAAATTGACAATTTCGGATAGTTTTTCCGCGCTCTTCCTGCGTGTTATTCATATTTTGATATTTGGTAGCGCAGTGAAATCGCTGGCCTGATCGCCGTAGGTGAGACAGGGCCATTGGGTTTTAAGCTAAAGCAGTATTTAGTACGAGAAAACGGCCCCTGTTGTTTTCTATTGCGCCTTTCAGAATCAAATATCTGACAGGATTTGAAGAACCTTTGGAACTGTAATTCGAGATCGTTAATTTAAACCAATAGTGATACTTAATCATACACACCTGTGTTTGTATCTGCAGACAATCTAGACCTTCATAGGGAACCTCTCTGGTGTTATCTCCCAAATGACAGTTTCCAATGAGTATATAACCGGGTTTTAAGAGCGACTTTTTTCTAAGTTGACAAACTTTTGGACCCGCCATCTCTTGGATTTTTCCTAAAGTTTGGGAGGTGAAAGACATATAGTAGTTATGTAAAGATATGGTAGTAAAAAATTCAGCAACCCTCTGTTGCCATGGTAACGGGCCTATCTTGTTTTTGCTCATTTTAGGGGAAAATCCTCCTAATTATACTGATTTCAGCAACGAAAAAAGCAATAAGTTTGGAAGAACCCTACACCAAGGTGGTAGAATTTTTGCCCAAACTGACTTCATGAATGAGTTGCCCTATCTTTGGTCTAACAAACAACCGATTTAAAAATGTCAGTGTTGCCAGATTGATATCCTGTTCCCATGTTCAAATATCACATTTTGCGGAAGTTGAAAAAGTCAGATAATACCTAACCGACTTGAAGTTGCTACAGTTCCTCTCGAGGTGATTTGTTTTTCTTTGTGCTTTGGGTTTATAACAAAGACCTAATACCCTTTGAGTTTATTTAAGAAGAAAAAATGGGCAAACCCGGCGCTTACGTATCACGTGACCTGAAGTCACACGATCCGATTTGAGGGAAATTACATAGTTGGGTATATACGGGGGTTACCGTGCACCCCAGGACTCCCCCAAACCAACTTTTGTTACTTCCTTTCATGGTCCTAAAACATATTCAGTATGCTACCAACAATAGTTTTGGTATGCTAAGGGGTTATTTAAGATGGCGTCGAATATGGCCGCCAAAAGGTCAAATTTCCTAAAATGACATATATCAATCAAAATTGAGATCAAAATGTATGGTAAAAGTATAGTTTTAATAGTGGGATGTATGTATTAGACCACTAGGCACTCATATCCAGTGCAGTACTTTTGCTTTGTTAACATACCTAAAGATGGCCGCCCAAAATGATAAAATTGCATATATCAACCCAACATGTATGATCAGAGTATATTTTCAACAATGAGATGTATGTGGTAGACCCCTAGAAGCTCATATGCAGCATTTTTGCTTTGTTTACATACTTTAAATCTAAAATGGCCGCCAGAATGATGGCCAAAATTTGGGTCAAAATTCCATAATATGGCATAATATTAACCAAAATGCATGATGAAAATATAGTTTATACCAATGGGATGTATGTATTATATCACTAGTAACTCATATCCAGTATTTTTGTATGTTAAAACATACTTAAAATCCAAAATGGCTGCCAAAATGGGTCCCAAAATGGCTGTGAATTTTTTCAAATTCCCTAAAATAGGATAATATCAACCAACATGTACGATGAAAATATAGTCTTAGTATGTATTAGACCACTAGTAACTCACTCTCACTCACTCCGTCGACTTCTGTCGGGCATTAACGATGGCTCTCCAGACACGCCTAGCTTCCATGCAGGTCTTTATCTCAGCAGGTGTCTGTCCAGTGTCCTGACATAGAATATCCACATAGCTTAACATCGGTCGTCCAGCACTTTTGCCATGAACTGGTTTCCAAAGAACTAGGTCTGATATTACATCCCCAGAACGTCTGACACAGAGTCCAGCAAACTGTAGTCGCCTCTTCTTGATTCGTTCACTTACTCTAGATCACCATAGAGTCCAACTAATATCAAGGGCTGATCTAAGAAGCCTGGTGTAACATCCATCCAATAGCTTTCGAACTTTAGTTGTTACTGTCCATGTTTCTGAGCCATAGAGAAGAATGCTTTATACTGTAGCTTGGAATAGCTTAATTTTTTGTTGATCTTGGTAGGTTGGATCTCCATATCTTGTTGAGCTTATTACACGCCTTCCATGCTAGTGCCTTCCTTGTTTTGATATCTTGCATGCTGCTCGATGTCCAGGATCCAAGATATTTAAAGTCTTTGACTAATTCCAGACTGATTCCATCGGTTCTTTTAATGGTCAACTAGTAACTACTATCCAGTATTTTTGCTTTGTATTAACATGGCCGCTAAAATGGCCATTGAAATTTAGTATATATGTAAAAAATAGTTTATTAGAGTGTGTATTTTGCATCACATTCTCTAAATAGTATGTTCTAAACTGCTAAGCTATTGCATTTTTAGATATAAGGCGCTTTATAAATGCTCATTTGTATTGTATATATTGTATAGTCACACAATCCGATTTAAGGTAACATCCTGAATATGTTTTAGGACCATGAAAGGAAGTCACAAAAGTTGGAGGAGTCCTTGGGGTGCATGATAACCCCTGTATATACCCGACTTTGTTGATTCCCTTAAATCAGATCGTGTGACTTACAGGTCACAATACATTGGGTGTATCAGAATGAACTATACCGAGGTAATATGATTTATTACGGTATGAATTCAATCGATATTTTGTTCAAACCGTGTTTACATATCTTGCCCAAGCGCCCAGCTTTCATAAGAATTTTAGATTTTGAAAATCTGACATTTCTTATGGAAAATACAGACTTTCTGGTAAAGATGGTAGATTTCAATTTTGGTTGAAATTATCAATTTAAAAAATAAAAGTAGTTGACATAAAATACGCATAAGATGAAACCATGCGTTAATCAGATTTTCCGATGGCTTTTCAAGGTCTGTGAATTCATGTTCACCTTTATATTGCAGGTGTTTAACCGGGAGTTGCGTCTATAAAGGCATATCTTATAAACACCTCGCCAAGTTGTATATCATTATACAGGGTGAGTCAAAATAGTCAGGTCCCGTTTAATAACAATCAGAAAAAATACTGTTTGTACAAAATTTGTAAATGTTTTCATTGTTTATAATAGTAGACATACTTCTTCATACCTGGTGACTTGTCTTCTCGGTATCAAGACTTAACAGTCCATTACCTCTAATACAGACTCTGCATTGGCTACCAGTCACAAAACGCATTAAGTTCAAAATTTGTCTTTACGTTTACAAATGTTTAAATGTCTGTGGTCCTAAATATCTTTGTAACTTACTTTCTCACAATTCAATCCCTTCAATAGGCCCGGTGACTAGATCTGCTATGGACAGGACTCTACTGTCAATACCTTCCAGTAGGAAACGTATAGGTGAAAGAGCCTTTTCCGTTGCAGGTCCGTCACTATGGAACTCACTTCCACACCATATAAGAGATGCCGGTTCTACTGCAATCTTTAAGAAACTCTTAAAATCATATTTGTATTGATTGTATTGGTATTTTGTTATATTCATATTCTCATTCATTGCTATAATTTTGTTTTGTTGCGCCTTGATCATGTATTTGGATATTGCGCCTCATAAGAAATGTTATGTACATGTATGTATGTATGTGATGATTTCACAACAATATCATATTCCACGCCAGATTTACAACATATTTAGGAAAAGACCCGAAATCCGAAGTGTTCTAAGTTTGGTGGTGGATGTTAACACTTCTGTAATATTAGTTATTCATACAACACAACACACTGTATAACTGTTGCAATTTATACCAAATTGTTTTTGTTGTTGAATATCTGATAAATAAAACGATATTGCATGCAAAGTATTAAAATATATTATAATATAACTCATAATTGCACAAACATATTCATAAAAATGGACTATGCACTTGGTTTGGTAAGTTGTCAAAGCACAAATTGTTTAAAGATATAAGATCTGTTTTTTCTCAGACTTCTCTCGTATCAGTTCAATTAAAATAACAAGTTTCAAAATACTTCGGTCAACATTTTGTTAACACTCAATAATGTTTGTAATAGGCTATATCTCTGATTGCACAAAAACTATTAAAAACATAAACGCAAAGACAATAGAATCTCTTTTCTTATTGTAAGTGCTGTGAACACCAACACGCCTTTGATTGACTTATTCAAAAGGCGCGCGTAAAACTTTTACATCCATAGGGATCTCTTAGATAAGTTGGAACAAATTTTATTTCACAGAATTTGGAAAAATTCACATATCTCCCGTTTCGAAAAACCAATTTGAATGAAATAAAATTTAGGTTATAGGTAGTAATGCCCCCTTGCTAGGCAAGTCATTAAATATGTTCATTTTTGCATTTGAACTGGTTTTAAAAATCTCTGAAATCGGGACCTGACTATTTTGACTCACCCTGTATTGCTTACAAAATGACGGTTTAAAAATTATGAATAACTCCAAAAACACTGAACAGAAATGTTAATTAGAACCTTGTAATTCTCAGCCCACGATTTGTTTTACCTGTTATTAGAAGAAAGTGTGGCGATTTGATATCCCTGTGTACAATTCCCTGTCCAGCAGACTGTTTCATACATCCAAGAGATAGCTCTTCCAAAAGGTCATCTTCCCCCAAACGCATAAGATCAAAACACTACAGGGAACCGGAAGAGAATTACAGAGAACGTTAGAAATAGGAGTAGATCCTATTATTATTATGTGTATTAAACATCCCGCCCCCTCCCCCTCATCATCCTTCTTTGTGACATTTCACAGAATATTTTCAGATCGAAGCAGATTATTTCTTTCTGGTATCACAATTCACAGTTACAGGCTTTCTACATACATAATTATGTGTTACAAAAATCACAGGGGATTCTGGTTTTGATGACGAAAAGCTGCTGATCGCGTCCTATAACGTTTGTGTCCAAACACTTCTGATATTATTACATTGTGCTGACACCCTCTCTTCGGATGCGTTTGTGGCATCGTCACATCATTGGCGAAGGTTTACGCCAAAGATCGTGTTAGGTGCATCCACACGGGCGTGCTACTCCGACCTGCAGGTCGTGTTAGCGCGTTACTCCTGAGAAATCTCAGGATTAAATCGGGTCGGAGTAAGGTCGGATTAGTTAACACGCGTGCCGTCCAAACGGTCACTACTCCGACCTTAAACACGACCAATCGTTACTCCGACCTTAATCCGACCCAATTTACGCCTGTCTGAACGCAGCTTTGGATTTAGTGCATCCACGCACGCCAATTGAGGCACCAACAATACAAGCCACATTCCACAATGAATAGTAGTATTGCAAAATGTGAAACATGCAGAAGTGGATGTAAGCCCTTTTGCAAAACAGCTCTTCATATATTGAATTTATTCATCTGTGATTTGATTTACAAATCCAATAAAAGGTGAATATTTTACCTACGTTTTTAGTTACGTTTCACTACTAAATTAGCAGTTTTGTCAGATTGGCAACTATGTCTACCTGTTACCTCATGGCAGTGTTACGGTTCGGACGAAGCATCTATTGACCATTGATTCATACACTCGAAGTGGCCAAGAACTAAACTGAAATCCAGAAACTGAAACACGTAAAGTGCACTGAATATGTCTATTGAACTCCGCATCCTCACAATAGCATTTTCCTACGGTCGTACCATTTTCACATACTAACATCAGCGCGCGTGTATTGTTAATTTGTTCTCTTTTTTTCTTGAAATGATTGACCTGAACATCATTTTGGGAAAACTCTGTACAAGTAATGTTCCAATTGAAAGTGATATGATATGTTTCTGGATTTCCTACATTCACCTACCTTATCATAGTATTTTGTGCCCTAACTTCCGCTTTCTTTATAAACTGAACCCAAAGAGTATATAGCAGTTGCATCAGCTATACCTGAATTCAGAATGACTTGTCACGGTATAGTTAAGGTACTTTCTTTCTAAAATAAAACACCGCGATGACAAATTATATGAACAGTTACATACATTATAGTTATAGTTATTAGTAAAACATCATGTAACGTGATGTAAAGTTATTCGGAGTAAAACGCAAAAATGAACGCAAAATACTGAAAATGTTGATATATTTCTAATCATTGAATAATAATACTTGAACAAAGCTAATTAATTATGTACACCCTTACACACATTGATATACCATGTACTATGACCCTTGTACCCTAAGCCACAATTTGTATATACATACAGGGTGTCCCAATAAAAAAAAAACACAGCTGTGGGTCTTTTTAGTAAGTATTTCTCTTCAACGGTCATGGTATTTTCTGTTTTTGTGTTGCGCACTTTGCATAGGAGGTCACGAGTTGCAACAATACGCGTGTTGTTTTACGGGTGTAGATAAACCTCAGATTCGGTACGCTAGACTAATTGATTGATCTGAGTTGCGCGGTGTGTGTAGATGGTCACGTGTGGCAATAATACGCTTATGGTATTGTGTAAAATGGGTGCAGACACTGGAAAGATGAACAAATCAGCTTTGAATTGATATGCAACACAATATGAACATGTCCCAGGGAGAATATGGGGAGGTCTCAATCTGAATGTGCCAAAATCATCGCTATTTTGTCCACAAAAGTCAATAGAGCATTTCTCTACAACAAAAATGTTGTTTAACGGTTTTAAACAACGGGGGTTCTTAATGTACCATGATTTAACAAGTTGTTCGTATTTAAACATTCGTTTGAGCAGGATACTTGAACACCAGCAATTGTTAAAAAGTGTTAAAACAACGTGTTTACACTGTAGCTCTTAATGTAACACATGATTGAACAGATGACAGAGTTGTTCTTTTGAGCACGAAATAGTAATGAATTTGGCACATTTTGAATGAGACCTCCTCCTCCCCACATTCACAAGCAGGTTTCTAAGCACTGAAACAGGTGATTGCCACGAATGAGGTTTCATTGAAAACAAGAATACCTCAGCTTTTTGTTTATACGAATCACGATATGAATAGATTATGAAAGTATTTGAAAAATTGGCGATTAAAAACAAATATTCGATTTTTTTTGAGCAGTTTAGTTGTGTGATTTGTCATATCATTTGGCGACCATGTTGTATAAGACATATCATAACCCTAACTCTACCACACCCGACGGCAACTGTGCGGAAAAGGTGTTTCTATAACCCGGCGTGCAGGTTTTTTGGCCACAAAACGGACCCATGCTATATAACGAGGCGAATATACTCGCCGAGTGTCGACTGGGAGCCGTGGTGTAGTGGCTAGGATCTGGCCTGATGCTGGAGGTCCGTGGTTCAAATCCCGGGGGATCGGGGTGACCTTTCTGGTGAATTTTGGGTGTCGGAAAAAAATTCTGTTGCCGTGTGTTGAAATAGAGTTAGGGTTATACAGTATTTTTTTTTTTTCATTCCAAATTTGGTAATTGTCATCATATATAGCCCTAACTCTACTACACCCGACGGCAACTGTGCGGAAAAAGTGTTTCTATAACCCGGCGTGCAGGTTCTTTGGCCACAAAACGGACCCATGCTATATAACGAGGCGAATATACTCGCCTAGTGTCGACTGGGAGCCGTGGTGTAGTGGCTAGGATCTGGGCCCTGATGCTGGAGGTCCGTGGTTCAAATCCCGGGGGGATCGGGGTGACCTTTCTGGTGAATTTTGGGTGTCGGAAAAAAATTATGTTGCCGTGTGGTGAAATAGAGTTAGGGATACAATAAAAAATAAAAAATAAATTTCATTCCAAATTTGGTAATTTTCATCATATTTAAGGTTGAAATGATCCCATAGGGTCTTAATATCATATACTATTGTCATTAAGTATCGTGAATGTCTCTTGTTTGAAGTGGCGATTTTATTGCAGTCTGTCCCGTTCATATGTATTTTGATGATTATACAGGGCATTCTTGCTTTGTTTGTGTAGCCATATTTAAATTTCAAGAATATACACGTATAACTCAAAGGTGACCAGGTGCTATATATGTTAGCTGAAGCTAAATCAATAATCGGTACCCAACATATCATAAATGGTCACGCGTTATGAACTCGCCTCCCAATAGGGTTGTACTGTTACACTTTTTAGTTTCATGCTGTCATATTCTTTAAATATTTTTAAAACCACAAATGCTATCATTTTAAAGCTCTAATAACAAGCTATCTGCCTGCAAAAGGGCATTGGTATAGCTAATGCAGAAGGGGAGATACAGCTGTTTGAAGTTTGGGGACCAGGGGTGGTGCCGGAAGGGGTGCTGCCTGTACAAACTCAATGGGGATAATCCCATGCTTTGTTCTATTTACAATAACTAGTCATCTCCTAATGTTACAAACACCAGTCTGGTCCCATTTTGAAGGATATTTAGTAGTTATTATGTATGTAGTTCAACAGACTCGTCAACTATTTGTAATAACTAATTAATTATGGATAAGACCATGATCATCAGCTTTCTTCCTATTCGCTACACGGTCAACATGAATAATCAGCCTCAATTTATAACCGGATTTATAAAAATGACTATAACAGAAAAAGTTTTCAACCTATGATAGCAAAAGTATACATTTTTGGAAAGCTTGTAACTAGAGGAATTCAGAAATGCAGTTTAGATTAGGGAAGGGTACATCCTTAACAAATATTTATGAGAATTCTTAAAATATATAAAATAAAAATTGGAGATATTCACTAGCCGGTATAATTACCTTACCGACGTAGTGACCTTTGACAAATAATATATCATCTGATGTTATATCATTGATTAGATAAATCGAAAGCAGTCGGACGTGGATGATTAGCTCTGATACATTACACACACATTGGTACTTTGTAACTGTGAGGGAATGTATGTATATTGCCCATCCCTAATTATTGACACTATGTTAATACCGAGTAGGAAGACCACATTAAATCTAGTCAGGGCTTCCCAATCTCACACCCCTGGCAATTTTGGTAGAATAATCTATACCCTTATCTATACTCTAACCCTTACAGGGACTTTTTGGGTCTTCTGGAGAGGTGAACGAAGGTGGTTCGGAAAATTGTGTTGCTAAATTAGAAAATATTGTTGCAAAATAGAAAACAATCTCGTAAATTTTAAAAATTGGTGTTCGGTTCTTTCTGGAATGTTCTCACAAAAAAAAGAAAATACTGTTGAAAAAATAGACAGAAATCTCGATAAATAAGAAACGCCAATTTAGAAAAATGTGTTGCAAAAATAGACAAATTCTCGCGAAATAAGAAATATTGATGCAACAATAGAAAACATTCTCGCAGCAAATTCTTTTTTATGCAAAATTGGCGCTCCCAGGACACCGTAGTTCCTGCTTTAACATATTATTTGCAAATAACAACAAATACTTTGTGTACGCAAGTGTTAAGGGTTTGTCTTTAAATGTGGACATTGAAATCTTTAGATAAAACTTTACGCACAATATTGAGGATAAATGTTCGATGTTCAACTATCGATATTTAACCATATTTATATTATAAATTAAAAATTATATTCATATACAGGAACAAAATGTTTGCGCCTTAAAATTAACAATTTATCTTAATGTATAGAGTGACACAAATAGAAATAGCACAACAATGACGACAATGGCGACAACATACTGTTTGTGTTTTGTTTTATCATGTTTATTATACCTGCTGAAGAGTTGTCTAAAGAGGAAAATTAATCAAGCAATCTTATTGGATTATTTTACTTCCGTTTTACCTCAAATTTAGCTCACAATTGTCTCAAATTCTTCTCACCAACGCATCGGATGTTACAGGTTCGTATTTTCTGGCATTTGAAAGGGATCCCTTGCGATTCCAGTTCTAGAATACCCTAGTCCGCAAAATCATGCTGAGCTTGTGAAAAATAACGAATGCTGTTTTGCGGGACTGACAAAGAGTTTGAGACCATGTTAACTTAAAATACTTTGCATTTTATTCAATCCGTATCAATTAGATTTATCGTCGGTGCAATAAAATGTAAAGTAAGAAAGAAAAAACCTCAAAATTGCCGAAAGCAGCATGCATGCAGATTTAAACCAGAACCTGAATTTCGATGAGTTGCAAAATGAAGGTATTGCTTTTACCCTCTGTCGTATATATTCGTCGTGTCAGATCACACGGGTGACGCCATTGTTTAAAGTTAGGACAACCAGCCGATTTCTTTACTCCCAACAATTAGTGTCGCGGTATGACACGACGAATTCACAACATAACCTAAACACAGCGCCTTATTCGCAATCTTATATAACACTTTAAAGTTGGTAAATGTGAAATAAATTATTAAATAATATATAATATGAACATTGAATAATACCTGTAGTATTGTACGTGTTATTATCGATCTAACTATAGCCTACAATTATTAGTCATATCAAATCTAGGTAGATGACACATTATTGGTTTACCGCGCAAAGAAACTGTTAATTCATGCAGTTTTTCTGTGTGGGCGACTGCGCTTCATTGCGTGTTATTGGGGCGCGATGCATCCTCAAAACCTACCAACTTTTCTTCAATCCGTTTGATATCTAGACAACGCTATAGACGGGATTGTCATAGCAGTAATAAAAATGTATTTTCAATTTAGTACGTTAACCTATTTTGTGTAATGTCGATCTATCTAAAATCTCCACCAGCGGCTTGATAAAGCATATAACCATTTTCATCTGGCCGTAAGAGGGCTCTCTTCATGTTCACCGCACCGTTCCTAAAACTACTCCGCCCCGAATGAAGAGAGCTCTCAAACGTGTTTTAATGTAGTGTTGTGACGCTAAATTTATATTGATATTATTAATTCTATTAGGTATTTTCATATCTAGAATTCAGGCCATGATTGACTTGAAATGGCAACACCGTACTTCCATATTCTGAATCCCATTCAGTCTACGCGCCAATATCTCTGACCAATTCAAGTCGTCGTGCCACGCTAACAACACCTCATGATAAGTTTAGGCCATATAGTTTTCAATTCACACAACAGGACTGGTGAGCTCTGAATTACAGAAGCTCACGATTGATGCGTGTCATGTCATTTCTTTAGGATAGTCTAGATGCTGGGTGCTGTGTTCGTTTATAATATGAGTAAGTGAACTATTTATGATGAATTAATAAAATGTATATATAAATAACTTGGAAGCTATATCCGTTATATTTATTCTGTGTGTTTTGATCCCCTCTCCGCCATGCGAGTATTTTCCCTAAAACCACGTCAAAACAGTAGTGCCGTGAATCATTCTGGCGATTCATTAGTACGCCCTCTTTTTGTCAATAGAACGCTGCAGAGGAGCCAGTGGGGGAGGGATGCAATAGAGCCTGCTAAATGTTATTAACAGTAATGGACTATGGAGTAGTCTATTTTATATTGGCACATATCTTACGGAGAGAAACAATTAAGTTGTAGCAAGTTTCAGAGTGTAATAATGTGTCGTAATAGAATCCTCTATTCATTTTCACAAACAAAGACAAAATAATATATTGTAAATTATTATACATACACAATTGACCGTCAATGTGAGTTCCAATCAATCTATGACTAATAATGAACAAACAAAAGGGAAAAAAGAGGAGCACGGGCGTAGGTTGTGCCACCAATACGCTACTATAAAATAAATAATTTTAGTGTACAGCAAACTACCCAATGGCTTGTCCTTCCTTTTTTTAAACCAAATAAAACCAAAATACTCAGGGATATATCAAAGGTAATACTCATTGGAGTAAGTAAGTACGGTATCAATGGAAAGCTAAGATTGCGTTTTAAGAGAAAGCGTTCCATTTTATTTGATTTGAAGTAATACGCAATTGAAATTTGAAAACAGGCCCCTTATAATCTACGATTAAACACTGGAGTGAGTGTGATGATGTCATGACAGGGACACCAAAATAAAAGAAAAAATGTGCATAGACATTGACGTGATTTAAAACGTCATGGCAACAGAGCAAATTGATTACAAAGTTGACTCAGTATAAAAGAGATGAGCAGGAGACAGATTGCGAGGAAAGTGAATATATCATGGGACTATTATACAAAACAGATTGTTCAGAAACCTCTCCCAACTTTCAAAGTCTATCACATGGATTACTGAACCTATACTAGGCATTTCTGTACTTATTGTAATGTATTTCTCATGGTGATTCCAAATATGGTGATTCCAAATGGTGATGAAATTCAATACTTTTTACGTTTTGGAAACATAAAACGTAAATAATATGATACATGAAGTCAATTGTTTTACAGGAAATTCGAATTGCCAGAAAATGGTTTACAAACGTGGGTCCAAATTATTCTCACTCACTCACTCACCCGATATCTCTCGTCCCTTCTATGTCCTCATACACTAATCGCAATGTTCACCTCTCATTCTTCCGATAACTCTCGTCCCTTCTATATATTTCCTCATACACCAATCGCAAAGTTCACCTCTCTACTTCTGATTTAGGATCGCCTCAGGTCTCAGACAAGGTACCTTCTACTGATTTGTATTATTGTTTTTTGTGGACATGGAGACCATTTTTATAATTATATAATTTAATTTGGTTTTTTATTCTAAATTACTATAACCTTTAAAATTGGGTATTCCTCCTGGTGGATACAGATTAAAAACAATTCCACATAAAATGTCAAGTCTGTTTCAAAAGCTCCAGATCCTTATGATCTCGATCTACGAATTTCTCCCAATTGAAAACATCTAAAAACAAAAGAACAGAATACATGTCGTAAAGAGTGTCCCTAAAATGGTGAATAAAGAAAACCTATTTCTAGAATGTTTAACTAAATGTAATCATTAAATTACAGATATACATCATATATTCACATATTCTTACAATCAATTGTCTAACAAGATAATAATTAGGGCTCAATGAATGTTTAATTTAAAAAGAAATTGCAGGTTGCTGTCTGAATCTGTAGACGATTATGTTGTTACTGTTTCTATGAACTATTCGTAAATTGAATCCAACAAATGGTGGAGCGATAAGCTCATGGAAACATCAACCTATCATTAATAGCGTTATTTCTACTAAATAACCTTGAAATATAATAATATAAAGGGTCAAAAAGAGGAAGCCCCCCCCCCCCCAAAAAAAAAAAAACTTGATCAGGTTTATTTGCATAACTTTACACATAATTAGACGTTTTGAGAGATTGAAACACTTTTCCCAAAATAGTCACATTTCAAAAAAATGATGTTTTCAAACAAGTGGCAATTTTCAAGATTCTATAAGAGTTTGTGTGCATAAACCACATACAATTAGGCGTTTCGAAAGATTGAGACATTTATGAAACAGAAAAACACTCGGCTACCCACACAAAGTCCCAAAACAGTCACATTTCCACAAAATGATGTTTTCCGAGAAGTGGCACTTTTCAACGATACATGGAATTTATTGACGTTAATTGGCTATTTATGAATGAAATAAAATCATTTTATTTTAATTTCAAATAAGGACCAGCTAAAGAAAGAAAAGACTTTCTTTGAATTGAAACTAAAGAAAGTCAAATTAATTTTACATAGCACTGGAAACATTTTTGTAACTTTCTTGCATAAGATTTTGAAAAGTGCCACTTTTTCTGAAAACATCATTTTTGGGAAATGTGAATGTTCTGGAAGAGGAAAACATGCTATTGAAAACAAAAAACTTGCAATGGGTAGCCAAGCGTTTTTTCTTTTGATATACGTTTCAATATTTCAAAGGAAACATTTGTGTGTGGAGTTAGGCAAACAAACGCGATCAAAATTTAGGGGAGACTTACGGAGACTTACTTTTTTTGACCCTTTATGTAAAGAGCGCAACATTTCTTGTGTGGCGTAAATACATATAGATCCCTCAAACCCTAATATTTTGACAAATAAAAGATGAACATCAAGTCAAGTTGCTTCTTTTAAACCACTGTAAACAGTGACTATTAATGAATGAGTAGACGATTTACACTAAAAATGGTCTGCAGCTGCTGACAGTATTTCCACGTCCTAGCCACGTACTACTAAAGGTCCACTGCTGACGGTATGCAGATCTTCATTAGATCGTCGAACACGGGATGTCTGGTCGTTACAATCTGCCTTGCAAATGGAATTAGGAGATGTAGAGTCACACACTACGACGGAACAGTGCAAGAATACCTGGAAAGACAATATAATACAAAGAACGTTGGTGGAAATGTTTCCTATTTTATTCCGGTAATTTCATTGAGATATCTCTTTTTGTTTCGCTGCGGCAAGGCATAATGGAAAATCGATGAAAAACGTATTTTCATTTTGGCTCACATAATTCATATTTACAGCTATTCTATCTAGCACTACCAGCATTTCAAACAATGAACATCACACCTCAGAAGTTACATTAAAAACTCCCGCCAAAGAAAGGAAGGTTAAAAATACTCAAGCTAATCAAAGTCTGCCTTATTAAATCAAAGCTTTGTTTTCTATGCACACAACAATTGATTGTTATCAAAAAGCTAATTAAATTAAGAAGAGGGTGCCATAATAATGGAAATAAAATTTCAGAAATAATTTAATGTTTAAAAGGGTTGACTTTATTTAGATTTTAGCAATGGATCTATCATCTACTATTGTTCCAAAATAATCTATACTTTCCATCAGAAATGTCCGATTTTCAAAATCTAAAATTCCTAAGAAAGCTGGACGTTTACGCAAAAAATATATGAAGACGGTTTGGAAAATATCAATAACGTTCATATGAAAGAAATTGTATTACTTATGTATAGATCATTCTGATACACTCAGGCTGTATAAAGCCAATTGCTCGGATGACAAATTGTTTGCAAATCACCCTCATATTGTAATGTATGTGTATTGAGTACTCACCAGCCAATTGTCTCCTTTAAAGGCGAATGCTGCAAGGGAAAATCGTTGTGTTCTATCTTCTCCAGATTCGATGAATGTCACGGAATTGTCGTCTGGACATCTATGTAACAAACAGTACGACACAATGCAACGGCAGTTATATATATATTCAGGTTTATAAGTCAATTAACCCAACCCATATTGACTCATACCTTTCTCACAAAATATTACAGCAGTTGATGTGGTTTATCAAAAGACAGTCGAGTTGAGGAGCGGGTGTTACTTTAATGTAAGTTTTCTTCACTTTGTTTCGTACATAAATTACCTCGTTAATTACTACGAGTAATTTGGGTTATACAATGTATGATGTGAATAATTGTTTCCATACAGTGGTTGTCATACCACTTGAGTACAATGCATCACAACGGTAGATGAGGCTACACTGTTGCAAATCCTAAACATTCCTGTATAAGCACAGATTGTAGCATAGGAGTTTCCGCTTTTGTATCTGAACATTTTCAGTGATGATCTTTTGAATGTATGTAATAGCAATGATTACTATGTCATATAAAATGATACCTGTTAAGTATGGTTAGGAGACAAACAAGATAAAATCTGAAGTTTAACTTCATATTAAGATAATATCTGTTGTACGGGCCCGACCAAACCATTTTTTCTGTGGACTTTTAATTGATAATTTTGTGAAATGTTTGGAGCATGTTTGACATTGTTTAAACATTCACCAAAATTCGGTTAAAACCTAAGACTTTCGGTTACTCGTATAGCGAGGTGAGCTTTTGCGTCACCTTATCAACTTTTATTCTTTAAAATGAAGTCATAAACCACAAAAATGTTTATGTAAATTCTTACCCATTGGATATTACAGAGTATCTCGTATCATCCCATGGATTGATAGAGGGCGTCCCCCAACATGAATCCACGAAGATTTCCAAGTCATTGACAGTAGTAACACTTGCAGATAAAAACAGGTCATCACCTAACTTTACATCTATCGGGTACTCTTCAGGCTCAAAGAGGGCGCTATATTTGCCATCGTGGTAGATTTCTAACTCAAACGAAAAGTTTCCGAATGAGACGTGTTTCTTCAAAGAAGCTTTGAAACTAGTATCCAGCAAGTGGCGTCGCTCAACCCGGCATTCAATATCAACTTGCGGTGGTGTGATTGGTGATGAGGGGTCGTTAGGGCGTAGAATGAGTGCATTGCGGAAAATAATGTGGTCCTCCGATTCCTAAACAACAACAAAACTCGATACCGGTAGAATTTACGGACAAACACATTATAATCACAAGTAACACTTACGCAGATGATAAATATTCACTATCAAGATAAAGACAGTACATGGGAATATATTATTGAAAGTCATGGGTTGAAGACAATATCTTGACAAAAGATAATAGCCACATTATAACGTTTTGTCGGGGGAAATGGGCTTTACTTTATAACGATCTATTTTCACGAAGTTATTCGAAATGTGGACTTTACTGAAAATGTCATGTGACGAAATAACTCATAACTGTGTTACTATGGTTACAAAGGGTACATATATTCGTGTGAATGAAGCTACGTGGGTTTTTTATGGCGGAATTATAGAGTGTGTTTCCCCTTTGAAAATGGAACATTTGTATTATTTTAATCATGAGGAAGTTATATAGCAATAAATGCAATTGCTATTTGATCATGTTGCTTGTGATTCAAACTAGCTTTCATATGTAATCTAGATTTTTAAAAGTTTTATCTTATAGATATTTCATTACAAACATTGTGAAAATTGGTAGATTCCAATTTTGATCAAAATGATAATCTTTTGAACTCTATTGGCCTAAAATCATAGATCATGTTTTACGCAAAGCTCTTTTAAATGAATGTCGTGAAACTGCGTTCCCAATTATAAAATCGTAGAATCAATCAAATGTTTTGAACCAATGCGGGTGCATTAAATTGTTCTCAACACCCGCTTTAATTCTAATCATTTTCGTGATTAATCCACTCTATTCACCTTTCCATGCGGCAGGTGTCTGCAGTGCAGACGAAACTCCAAAATTTCACAAAATGTTTCTATAATTTCCAAATTATCGAATTTCATTACCATATTTGGATTCACCATGAGAAATGCATTGAAATAAGTACAAACAGGTCTATTATTGGTTCAGTAATCCTTGAGATAATAATTTTGGGAAAGCTTTCTGAAAAATCTGTCTTGTATACGGTAAAACTAATAACCGCGTGGAAAGTGTTAAAATTATATACACGTAATTTGCAATTATTGTTAAGATTTCCACTAAAGATGACAGATATCAATTATTGGTAATATTTATGAAGCAATATCTGTATTTTTCTAAACACAAAATCAAGGCAAACAAAACTTTAAATAATTGCGCCATTTCTTTGCTATCATCTGGGGAAAAAATCACGCTATGTGATGATACCGTTAAGTAAATATGACTATCTCTGTACAGGAGCTGTTTTTTCACCAAAAACACGGTTTTTAATTTCAAGCTTAACGAGCTTAATAATGTTTACTAGGATTATTATGTAAAGCATTACACATCTTGTTTATCAAAAGAATTAAGTAGACAATAGACTTGTTCAAAATTGTCTCCTAATAGATTAAAACATGAAATATGGATTAAATCGTATCACCACTGTCAGTTAATAAGTAATAATTGCAAGGATTAAATAGTCCGCAAGGGATATTCATAAACATGATAAAACTAGATGAGGATACTGAATAAAAATTGTCACCAGTGACTATCTGATAATGTGAATAATAAACGATATAGTATTTTGATAAAATCAATAAACATTATATTGCACTTATTTTTCGTAAATATGTCCGATTAAGTAAACATTATCCTTGAACCAATCAAAAATGGTCAATGTCCACAGTAAGACTAGTAAGTAATAGTCTAGCCCTCTCTTTCTCTCTCTACATGTAAAATGTATTCCTGTTAATGAATAGAAACCCACTTGATAATCCAGCATCTTGTTTGGTCTTTCTCCTGATCTTCGAGAGTGTGCTTAGGATGGTTGCACTGAGGGACAATAGACAGCTTTAGGCCTATTTATGACACAATTACCACACTTTAATCATTTCATAACAAAGGAATTGATCATTTCGCTGTCGGTATTGTAATTTTTTATTGGTTTTGAAAACAAACGAATTCTTTTTTCTAAAACAAAATCGCTGAAGTTGAGTAAACTTTTTTTTGACTCACCCTGTATAGTAAAGTGTTAAGCTTGAGATAAGAATAAATAAAATCAGGCTGTCATTGATTTTCGATAGGCCTAATGTCATGCCTCACAAATCTTCTCACCAGTTTAGAGAGAATAACAGCCGCACTAGATGCAGGAAGCGGGATTGATATCATCTACTTGAACTTTGCGAAAGCATTCGACACAGTACCACATAGAAGACTTATAACTAAACTACAAGCTTATGGCATAGGAGGAAATCTACTTCACTGTCTAGAAGAGTTCCTTACCAACAGGAAACAGAAAGTGAGTGTCAGGGGCACAGACTCAGAATGGGCAGACGTTCTCAGCGGCGTTCCTCAAGGCTCTGTTCTAGGACCACTGTTATTTGTTCTCTTCATAAATGACCTGCCAAACAACATAAGCTCGGACATATTAATGTTTGCAGACGACACCAAGTTATACCACAATATCAATGACGACGAAGATAGACTCAAACTACAAGAAGATCTTGATCTCCTCCAGTCCTGGTCAGACAAATGGTTGTTACGGTTCAACGCCAAGAAGTGTAAACAAATGCATCTGGGCCACAATAACACCGGAGCCAGCTACCAACTAAACAACACACAGCTAGACGAAACAATGGAAGAAAAGGACTCAGGAGTACTGTTTACCCAGGATTGTAAACCCAGCAAGCAGTGTGCGAATGCAGCGGTTAGAGCCATGAACTGCCTACGTGTAGTGAAAAGGACGTTCACATATTTTGACAACAACAGCCTCAAAGTGCTCCACAAATCATACGTCCGACCGCACTTAGAATATTGCGTCCAAGCCTGGTGCCCATACCTTAGAAAGGACATCAACGCCATGGAAAGAATACAAAGGAGAGCAACTAAGATGGTACCACAACTGAGACACCTGACATATGAAAACAGAATGAACAGCCTAGGCATCATATCTCTTGAGAAGCGCAGAATCAGAGGGGACCTCATCGAAACATTCAAGATTTTAAAAGGGCTCGACAAAGTAGACCCATCAGACTTCTTCACATTGGCCCAAGCAACCCACGCCACAAGAGGACATCAAATTAAAGTCTACAAGCCAGCACTTGTCAAGAACCTCAACTGCAGGAAATACTTCTTTACGATGCAAGTAATCAACCAATGGAACGAGTTACCTACAGATGTGGTCAGACAGTGAATGCATTTAAAAATAGACTTGACAAAAACTGGAACAAACATGATATGGAATCGTAAAGGCTAACAGCCTAAACTAATTTTTCCATCAAACCTTAAGTGTAAGTGTAAGTGTAAGTGCCACGCCGCCAGATAAGAAATAAAGATACGAGATTGAATCAACTGAAAAAAACATGTTCGCCATGATAGTGTCTTATACCAATTTGGTGATATGTGTTCAAACAAGGTGATAACTAATTCTGCAACACCCTGCATTTTTATTACCTCCATGACCGATTTTTGATAGGCCTATTGTCAATCTACGCCGGAAGCGAAATAGTATACTAGCTCTCGTTCATTGAGCACTTTTACCATTACCTCCATTATATTAGTATTTCTTACCTCCATAACGGTGTTACACTTGTGATAGTCCGTTGTAATAATTGCCATGTTATCACTATAAGCTGATGCAGTACAATTCTCATCCCACAGATGTACGTCATTAGCATATTCAAATGGCAGTAAAGAAGTGTTGAATTTAGCAGACATATTGGTCCCTTCACATATTAGATTCAGCCCTAAATATTAGTATGTTAAACAATGAAGATATCGATAACGACACATAGTATAACATGCAAATTCAAACATGTCTGGTGAATCCAAGACTTAATCAAAAATGGAGAGAATCATCCTATTATGAGCTTTCAATCAACTATACGACCTGCTTCGAAAGGTTTAAAATTTACACCTCTTCCCCTGGCAGGAAGATATATCGACGGTGGTCCTGGGTACGATTATGTATGCACTAAAGATTCACAAGATATTTCGGCGATGGGCGCAAAATAGAAAGTATACACTCATACGGGATTTCTAACAATCCTATAATACTGTATTTCCTATAAGAAATAGGGAAACATGATTAGTTACTGTCAGGATAGTATAATAATTATATTATATGTATTCCCTCCCTTTCCCTTTTATGAGGAAGTTTTGTATCGCGGGAACGCAGTGATCATTCAATTCAATGCATGGTTGAATGTTTTGTGGGAATAGTGATTCCAGCGTTCTCTATCGCATTACCAGTAGCTAACGAACGTTGAGGTGAACGGACGTACAGATCACGTTGTGATCTTTAATTTAATTATTAAACTACGTGGAGAATAGATATCTAAAGGCCCTGTCACACCATAACGTATCGCCTCAACGTATGCCAACGTATGCGAAATATCGAAAAATACGTTGGTGTACGTTGGCGTACGCTGATATAAGTTAGGAATTCGTTGGGGATACGTCGTTTACGTTAAGAGCACGCTGTGATACGCTGTGACAATTTGGACCACGAAAAAATATTGAGCATGCTCAAAATTTCTCGACGTACTCAACGTGTGCTTAATACGTTCTGCATAAGTTCCCGGTAAGTTTGTGGTACGTTAAATATACGTTGACATACGCTGACATACGTTAGTGGTACGTTACTCGTACGTTACTCGTATGTTGGTATACGTTGATGAACGTAGGCTGGGGGAAACGTACAGCCAACGTAGTGATAACGAGTTGATAACGTATATGTGCCGTATGTCTAAAGTATGCCTGACGTATTTCCAACGAGTTTCGACGTATTCTCACGTATTTACCTTATGCCGGGCGATCGTGTAAGGCCCTGTCACGTATCCATAGCGTATCCATAGCGTATTGAACGTATACATAGCGTATGACTAACGTATTGATAGCGTATCACTAACTTATAACATACTTATGACAGCGTATGCGAGCGTATGACTAACGTATGCTTAACGTATACTTAACGTATTCGTAGCGTATCCCTGCCGTCTTCGACGTATCGTCAGCGTATCCTCGACGTACAACGAACACGTTGCTTATTATGCCGCTGTAGCACGTATACATACCGCGCCGATCTCACATTACATCATTCCCGCCGATGTCATCAAGCAGTTAACATGCCTCCCAAGAAGAAGCAAGCAACCAGGGGACGAGGCCGAGGAGGAGGAAAAAGCAAGAAGGCCAAGACAGACCATGAAGAAGTGAGGATGAGATACTCAAGGGACCCATTTATATACTCAAACCCTCCATAAGTTCCCAAAACGCCGAATGCGCGCTAGCTGTACGGTAGCCCTGTCACACCATGGCGTATCGCCTGAACGTATAACAACGTATGCGAAATATCGAAAAATACGTTGGCGTACGTTGGTGTACGCTGATACAAGTTAGCGGTAAGTTTGGGATACGTCGTATACGTTAAGAGCACGCTGTGATACGTTGTGAACATTTGGAACACGTCGAGCCCGCGAAAAATTATTGAGCATGTTCACAATTTCTCGACGTACTCAACGTGTGCTTAACTTCTGCATAAGTTCCCGATAGGTTCGTGGTACGTTAGTCATACGTTTACAAACGCTGACATACGTTAGACATACGCTGACATACGTTAGAGGTACGTTAAACGTCTTAAGTTGTAGGTTGGACATATAGATTTACCCTTCTAGATATTTTAATAGTTATCATCTAGGCTGCGTTTACTTGAACTGGCAACACTTGTCCCGCCGTGTACGAAACTCAATTTCTGCAACGGCATAAGTCACGTGTTCGTTGTACGCCGAGGATACGCTGAGGATACGTCGAGCACGGCAGACATACGCTACGAATACGTTGGTCATACGCTCGCCGATCGCATACGCTGTGATACGCTGTTATAAGTTAGTGATACGCTATCAATACGTTAGTCATACGCTATGTATGCGTTTAATATGCTATGGATACGTCCATTCCATCACCGATGTTGACGCAATTCGTTGGGAAGTTGGACGTTCTTGGACGTTCTCGGACTCTGACAATTTTCGAGCTATTTTTTGAATACGTCGGCATACGTTCAGGCCACGTTCAGGCCATACGCTATGGTGTGACAGGGCCTTAAGCTTTACCAATTTTGTAAGAGATCGCCTACACTTAGCTGCTGGCAAAATGCAACTATACATGTTTATAGCAGTGTTTCTTCAATAGGCCACAAAACGGTGAATTTGCAATTGGTGACGTGTTGTATGCACACAGCAAGACTATGTTTTTGTGACGGTGGCCAATGTTTTTTTAATTGGTGTTACATAACTCTCCAGAGCTAGCCGGTGAATTTGCACAATAAATAGTAAGTTCTATTTATTGTATAGTTTAAAACCTGTGTATCAATCCTGTAACTTGCACTTCAGTTGAATAAGGATTTGAATCATGTGTGTATCAATCAAGCAATGGGGTTTTACATGGTATTGATTATTGAGCGATAATCAATGCAGTCACCATTTATAATCGTAGGTGAAATTTAGTGTTTGTATATATAAATGTGAGTGGTTAATGAAATAACACCACACATTGTGCATTGAACGTTGAGACTGGCGCTCAGTCTATTTGTGTAATTGTGATGTATTTTCATGAGTCACTTATTAGACTTGATCAAAATACACGTTATACGATGTTTCTTGTGTGATAAGATATAACATTTTGATCAGCATTACAGAAACGTCACGAGCGTATTGACGGTGTTAAATATTATACAATATTAGTGTGTGATATAATTATGTGGTTGCGAGCGTATACTTTGACGGTGTTAAATAGTATACAATATTATTGGGTGATATTTGTGGTTACGAGCGTATTGACGGGGTTATATAATATGCAATATTATTGTATGATATTGGTGGTTAAATTAATCAACAATATTAATTTACCTCAGAATTCTAGTTGTGTCCAGAATCATTTCAACAAACAAAAGAATTACTATATCGTGTGTATATAACAGAGTCATGGTCAAGTTTACTTTTACTCTTCTATTTGGGATATAATTTTATTTATTATATACAGCCGAACATTGGTGTCGGGTGCAAATACCAGAATATGGTACGGCCTACTTATGAGGACCAGACAAGTCGTCTCGTCGAGAGCTTATATATTACATCTACCATACGGTCTACGAGCAGATGATCTACGGGTCAGTCTACGGATCTACGGGTCTACGGGTCATAATCAACGGATCTACAGGTCATAATCTACGGATCTACGGGTCATAATCTACGGATCAACTCTACGAGTCATATTCTACAGGTCAGCTGTCAGCTCAGCGTAGGAACTGTTGAACCAGCGTAGGAACTGTTGAACCAGCGTAGGAACTGTTGAACCAGCGTAGGAACCAAATCAGTAAAGTGGTTGTGCACAAACCAATATGAATATGGAATATTCTGTTTGAAGTGTTAAATTGACTCTTGAAAGCCGATATTATGATGTGTGTATTTATTGTTATGTATTGTTATCATGTATGTTATATTCACCAAAAAGCGTGAACCAATCAATCATTCATTAATAAATTTAGTGTCAAATCTAAAACTATTCTATGACCTTTTCATTCCTATGTGACAGTTACATTATGTTTAGAATGTCACGTTCGAAACAGCAAGATTTCTAATAAAATACGGCAAATCTCTGATTCGATAAATTGTTAGTATTAAAACAATGGGGTGGCATAATGTAGCTAACAATCTCTCCTGAGTACATATACAAAGTACAACATCACATGATGTAAGAATTAGAGTTATGATATTGTTAATGAGTGTGAACTTTCTCTTTTTAAACTTGGAGTAGGCCTATGATTCGTTAATTTTAATTGAGAACAAACTTGTTCTCGACTTTCTTTTTCGATTGGGAGTATGATTTGGTAATTTAATTGAGAAAGAAATTGATCTTGACATTATAAAAACAAACTCCAATTGATATTAATAGAAACATTTCAACAATACTTACCAACAGTAGTCGATACCGGATATAAATCAGTGGTAGGAGGGACCTCGGTACTTGGAATAAGCGGAACTGCAGTTGAATATAATAATACATAAGGAAAATAATGTTTATATATGAGAAGGTGGTTTTTTCAAAGGATGATTTTTATTAAATTCACACAGGTACCTGCTCTACCATTCGATTCACTCTACCACTCGATCCAATAAAGAAAATTAAGATTTTGATTATTCTCCCCCACCCCGCCAACAATTGGACTGATTTGTATGCATATATGCGTTATACTTGTGGATAAGTGTTTAGGCTTATTGCGTGCGAAGCGTATTTTGTCAAATATACATTGGGCCGTATTCTCGTGCTAAACACGGTTTTAGCTTAAACCGTGTTTAACTAAACGCGTGTCTAACCTAAACGTGAGTTTATCCTTTCAACGACGTGTTTAACAAAACACGATTTTAAGCTCTGCAAATGGTCCTGTGTTGATTGTATACATGTATTTAGGAATTACTTGGAATAAGTGGAATTGTAGTTGAATTTAATAAAAACATAAGGAAAATAATTTGTTTAGGAAATTCTTTATAAAATATGATTTCTTTTATTCATGCGATAAACTTATTTACTTTCTCATTCCTATGTACTATTTCGGGTTAACGAAAGCATACTGTGTGAGTAATTTAATAAAATAAACCGATTGCCATTTACATTTGTCATATGAAAAATATATTAAGTCAGCGGCTTGGGTTAATTGAGCAAATGAATATAGTCGTTCTTTTTTTGAAAAATACATTCGGGTAAATTTGCACACACCGACATTTTAATATCATATGATATGTTTTCTTGTTAAGTCGTCTATTACATGAATCGTGTAGGCTACTTATTCAAACAACTGCAACGAACATGGTAAATGTGGTTTCAAATTAGGGGTATGCTTTACAGAAATACAGAAAATGCCACTTTTCGCCTGCAATGACGACACAACAATTTACTGCAACATGATTATCTTTTCATACACGAGGTACTCACCTGTATAAGGGAATCCAGCCTGGTAAGCATAGGAAGCATCAACATTTAAACACATCATGTAAACAGAGACGGTGAATGTCGCCAACGGATTCGTATTGGCAATGCTATGCACACCTGGTGTCACTTCACCACAGATACAACACATGGATTCGTCTTCAGTAGTTAGCTGATCCCAATCTGACATGGAGGTCGTATCATCGAATACCAGGCTGTCAGCATCGCTACAATTTGTGATGACGTTAATGGAATAGAATTTTGGAACTGAATATGTTGTTTCGAAGACTGGGAAGGTAACGTTGTTATAGTACGTATCTAGTGGGTTAACAGCTATCATTGCAGGATCACCGCGATTATCACAAGCACTATACCCCTTCATGTATTTAACAACCAGTACTGGGTAATTCCCTTGAATCGTAACCATCGTCTCCGTCGAGACATCCGCCTCATAATAGTCTCCTCCTCCTTGTAGTTCCACAGTCCCGATATTAGATATGGACAGCGTCGTTGTCTGATAACCGGAAATAACACGATATATGTATCCACAGGATTTTGTAATGATTGGAGCCAACACGAATCTTTGTCCCCATGTTTCAACAGGTGGAACATTAACGAGTAAACCATCGCCATAGCCTACCCCTTCAGGTACCTGAGTAAACATTCCACTAGTTACAGATATGTGTTTGTTAGAGTTTATGTGTGTTCCAGTCAAATCCTCCAAGTTATCGCCATTAAAACGAAAAGTCTCGAATGGTTCGAGATTGATACTTTGTTCTCGACCAGCTTTGGTTACGAAATCAACAGATGTTTCGTTATCAAGTGCAGTGATTGTGAAACTAGATGGGTAAGACGAAAGATATGAGGGATAAGATGGTATTATATAGTCCGTGCCTAATTGGTGGCTGTCAAGGACTGAGAAGCCATCACCTTCAATGTAATCATTATCGAATGCATGTATGTTAACTGCATATGAGGATGTTACAATAATGGCTTTGTCATCATACAAACCGGCAAGGGCGCAGATCCCGGGGGGGACGGGGGGGACACGTCCCCCCCACTTCCTGACACAATATCAAATGTCCCCCCCCCCCCCCACTTTTTGTGGCGATCTAGTGAAAAAATGGCAATGTCCCCCCCACTTTCAAGATTGTCTAGTGAAAAAATGGCAATGTCCCCCCCACTTTCAAGATTGAATCTGCCCCCTTGCAAACCGGCATCTTTAACGAGGGCCGCATAGGGCAATGTGATGTCAGCGTAGTTATATCTCGTAATCGTCGTATCCACCTCAAACCCCAAACCTGGAATGCTAAGTGTGGTGAGGACTGGGTTCAACGAAGACGTAGTGATTAGAACATGAGGTGGATTACTGGTTCCCCGATCACGGGTCATAGGAATAGCAAACACGTGCATTTGTTTTTCAGCTAACTCAGCATTCAGAACTGAAATATAATTAAAACAATTGTTGAACATGAGAGTTATTATTGTAAACGTTGCAAACATTTTACAACAGTTATATTCTCTATCTCATTCAATGCATAATGCATAGTTCAGGATAAAAAAAAATTCTTCATTTAATCATTACAAAATCACATAAGCAAACTCAACGACACGATGTTGGCCGCCGTCAATGACCGGTACTAACCGACCAACATACAGGCAACACGACAAACATTACAAACATCAACACTATAATAATTTGTTGAGATATAAGAAATAGAAAAAGATCAAGATTAATATCAATATCAAGATCAAGATGAAGATCTATATCAAGATAAAGATCAAGATTGATATCAAGATCAAGTTCAAGAACAACAACAAACAAAAAAACAAAAACAAGAAAGAAAAAGAACAAGAACAAGAACAAGAAAAGAACAAGAGCCATAGAAATAGCAAATACGTGCATTTGTCTGTCTGAAACCGCAGCACACAGAACTGAAATATAATTCAAACAATTTATAATCTCTATTTCGTTTAATTCATAATGCGTATTTTCAAGAATACAAATAATTGCATTTTTTTAAATGTAATCATTACAAAATAGAACAAAATGGTTAAAAATAACATGGATAAAAAACCCACGACACGATGTTGGGCGTCAATAAACAGCACTGACTGGACAACATCAAGATCAAGATCAAGATTAAGATTAAAATCGAGATCAAGAACAGGATCAAGATTACTATCAAGATCAAGATCAGGATCAAGATCAAGATCAAGATCAGGATCAAGATCAAGATAAAAGACCAAGAACAGAACAAGAACTAGAACAACTAGTTCTAGTTCTGGTCTAAGACTAGGGCACCTTTATTTTTTTTGATAGAATGATCCCTATTGACCTCTTCGTGATGTTTGACTTTTTTTCTTGCCTTAACAAACCAAACAAGATAAAACAGGTCCGATCTAATTCGGAGCATGTCTTGAGTTTTACCCATGTAAAGTTTAATGACCCCTAGTGACCCCATACAACATATCAATTTTAATCGCTTAACTCACTGTATGTGCATGGACTCAAGAAATATTTTGACCAATTCTGACAGGTATCAGTCATTGACCCCTAGTAACCCAAAATATGTTTACATTTTAAAAACCGGAGTATTATATATGTATACGGTCAGGCGGGTCAAGTCATGATGAATATGATGACCGATTCTGACGGTCCTGGCTCGTTTCGCTAAGGAGCAAGAGCATTTTATAACGTTTTGACCCCTAGTGACCCCCTTATTGACATTTGACCCCAAGGTCATGATCTACTTTTTTTCTTGTCTTGGCAAGGGATATAAGATGCAACAAATCTGATCAAAATCGGAGGATGTTTTACATTTAACCCCTGCATAGTTCAATGACCCGTAGTGACCCTTTCCTGACCTTTGACCTCAAGTTCATGATTTACTTTTTTCTTGTCTTAATAAAATACAAAAGATGCAACAAGCCCGATTAGAACATGAGGTGGATTACTGGATCCCCTATCTAAGGTCTCAGGAATAGGAAACAAGTGCATTTGTGTGTCTGCTAACTCAGCATACAGAACTGAAATATAATTAAAAGCATTAGTTGAACATGAAAGTTATTATTGTATATTATTGTATATGGTGCAATCAGTTTACAACAGCTATGATCTTTATCTCGTTTAATACATATTGCATATTTCAGGATAAAAATATTAAATAATTTTCTCTTCATTTGATCATTACAAAATTGAACCAAATTGATAAAACTAACGTAAGAAAAACAACCAGGACACGATGTTGGCCGTCAATGACCAGCACTGACCGACCGACATACAGACAACAGGAGAAACATTACAAGCATATAATACACTATAATAATTTGTTGAGATACATGTATATGAATTGGTAAAAGAGATATTGAAGAAGCAGACGAAGATAAAGAAGAAGACAAGAACAAGTCACGATGAATATCAAGATCGAGATGAAGATCAAGAGCATGATCATGATCAAGATCAACATAAAGATCGAGATCAAAAACAACAACAACAACAACAACAACAACAACAACAACAACAAATACAAGAACAAATACAAGAACAAGAACTAGGACAAGATGAGGAACAAGTACAAGAACTAGAACTAGAGCTAGAACAAGAGCAAGACAAGAACAAGCACAAGAACAAGAACAAGAACAAAAAAAGAAGGACAACAAGGAGAAATACTAAAACAAAAACAAGAACAAAAACGAGAACAAGTGCAAAAATAAGAACGAGAACAAGAACAAATATTAGAACAAGAACAAGAACAAGAACCAGAACAAGTACAAAACAAAAACAAGAACGAGAACGGGAACGAGAACAAGAACAAGATCAAGAACAAGAACAAGAACAAGAACAAGAACAAGAACAAGAACAAGAACAAGTACAAGTACAAAAATAAGAAGAAGACGAAGAACGAGAACAAGAACAAGTATTAGACCAAGAACAAGAACAAGACGAACAAGAACGAGAACAAGTACAAAACAAAAACAAGAACGAGAACGGGAACGAGAACAAGAACAAGATCAAGATCAAGATCAAGATCAATAACAATAACAATAACAAGATCAAGAACAAGTATAGAAATAAGAAGAAGACCAAGAACGAGAAAAGAACAAGTATTACAACAAGAACAAGAACAAGTACGAAACCAAAACAAGAACAAGAACGGGAACGAGAACAAGAACAAGATCTAGATCAAGAACAAGAAAAAGTGCAAAAATAAGAAGAAGACCAGGAACGAGAACAAGAACAAGTATTGGAACAAGAACAAGAATAAGAAGAACTAGAACGATAGCAAGTACAAAATAAGAAGAACAAGAATGATAACAAGTACAAAATAACAACAAGAACGAGAACGAGAACAAAACAAGAACAGGAATGAGAACGAGAACAAGATCAAGATCAAGATCAAGATCAAGATCAAGATCAAGATCAAGATCAAGAACAAGAACAAGAGCAAGTAAATGACAAGTACAAAAACAAGAAATAGAAGAAGAGCGAGACAAGAACAAGAAATGCACAAGAACAAAAAGAACAAGGACAACAAGGAAAAGAACAAGAACAAGAACAAGTGGGAAAATAAAAACAAGACCGTGAACGAGAGCAAGAACATCTATGAGAACACGAACAAGAACAAGAATTAGAACAAAACAAGAACAAGATCAAGAACAAGAACAAGAAAAAGAAAATGAACACGAACACGAACACGAACACGAACACGAACACGAACACGAACATGAACATGAACACGAACAAGAACACGAACACGAACACGAACACGAACACGAATAGGAACAGGAACAGGAACACGAACACGAACACGAACACGAACACGAACACGAACACTAACAGGCACACGAACACGAACACGAACAGGAACAGGAACACTAACACGAACAGGAACACGAATACGAACACGAACACGAACACGAACAGAACACGAACAGGATCACGAACACGAACAGGAACAGAAACTGGAACACGAACACGAAACGAACAGGAACAGGAACACGTACACGAACACGAACACGAACACGAAACGAACAGGAACAAGAACAGGAACAGGAACACGAACAGGAACAGGAACACGAACACGAACACGAACAAGAACACAAACACGAACAAGAACACGAACACGAACACGAACACGAACATGAACATGAACAAAAATTACAAGACCAAGAACAAGAACAACAAGAAAGGTACTCAAAGAGAACAAATACTCCACTATTAACATGTCAACAAAATCTCACGGACGATGAGACGGAGAATAATGGTGTCTTTATCAACGTGAATCCACCCTAAGGGTTGCTTTGCTTAAACCGATAGTCTAATGTATGTGTTATCATTGTAAAAATAGCCAAATATGGTCAGGTTTAATGAAACAAATATCCCTACAAATTGAATCACACAAGTTACTTTATATTATTTCCGTTAGTCTAAAAACTCTCTTAAAAGGACCTATATCCTTTGCTATTCAACAACTTTTTGTTGTGCATGGTTTCCATGGAAGCCAGTGAAATTTGGTATTTTGTTGATAAAAATGGCTCCCGTTGCCATGGATACAGTCAATTTATTCCGGGTGGCACATTAAGTCAGGGTATTGTGATCATCAACCTGTGTGCCAATATCAGTGTAAAAGCTCGATTTGTTTTTGAGATATCGCATCGGGAGTATTTTCCCATTGTTTTCAATGGAGGAGATAATATTAAGATATTATCTCAAAGCTGAGATAATCTGAAAACTGCTATTTCCACGGTAACAAAAATCCAGCGCGTAATTTTTCCGGAAAGCGAAGTCGTGACGTCGTGACGTATGTCGATAAAACAAACCTGTGTGCCGATTCTGGTTGAAATAGGTCGATTAGTTTTCGTGCTATTCGAAAATGATACTCGCTCCGCCAAAAACAAAAACAATATGCTCCTGTCTTAAATTCCAGTTAAAAGTGGAGTATAATAACAAGAACACGAACACGAAAACGAACACGAACAAAAAGACCAAGAACAGGAAAAAGGACAAGTGCAAGAATAAGAATACGAACACAAACACGAACAAGAACAAAATCAAGAAAAAGACCGAAACCAAGAACAAGAACAAGAACACGAACACGAACACGAACACGAACAAGAACAAAAAGAACAAGAACAAGAACAAGAACAAGAACAAAATCAAGAAGAAGACCAAGAACAAGAACAAAAACAAGAACACGAACAAGAACAAGAACAAGAACAAAAATAACAAGAACAAGAACAAGAACAAGAACAAGGACAATTACAATTACAAGAACAAGAACACGAACAAGAACAAGAACACAAACACGAACAAGAACACAAACACAAACACAAACACGAACACGAACACGAACACAAACAAGAATAAAAAGAACAAGAACAGGAACAAGGACAAGACCAAGAAAAGAACAAGTGCAAGAACAAGAACAAGAACGAAAACAAGGACAAGAACAAGAACAAAAAGAACAAGAACGAGAACGAGTACTATTGCAGGAACAAGAACAAAAAATAACAACAACAACAACAACAAAAAGAGGAACAAGAACAAGAAAAACAAGAGCAAGAACCAGATCAATTTCACGATCAAGAACAAGGACAAGGACAAGAACAAGAACAACAACAAGATTAAAAAGATCAAGGATAACAAGAAGAAAAACCAAAAAAAGAACAAGTGAAAAAACAAAAGAGCAAGCCCGAGGACGAGAACAAGAACAAGTGCAGAGAAGAAGAAGAAGAAGAAGATGAAGAAGAAGAAGAAGAAGAAGAAGAAGAAGAAGAAGAAGAAGAAGAAGAAGAAGAAGAAGAAGAAGAAGAAGAAGAAGAAGAAGAAGAAGAAGAAGAAGAAGAAGAAGAAGAAGAAGAAGAAGAAGAAGAAGAAGAAGAAGAAGAAGAAGAAGAAGAAGAAGAAGAAGAAGAAGAAGAAGAAGAAGAAGAAGAAGAAGAAGAAGAAGAAGAAGAAGAAGAAGAAGAAGAAGAAGAAGAAGAAGAAGAAGAAGAAGAAGAAGAAGAAGAAGAAGAAGAAGAAGAAGAAGAAGAAGAAGAAGAAGAAGAAGAAGAAGAAGAAGAAGAAGAAGAAGAAGAAGAAGAAGAAGAAGAGGAACAAGAATAAGAACAATAATAAGAAAAACGAGAACAAGAACCAGAACAAGATCAAGATCAAGAACAAGAACAAGATAAAAACAAGGATAACAAGGAGAAAAACTAAAACAAGAACAAGAACGAGAACAAGTACGAGGGGCAGTCAATAAATAATGAAAAATGAAAGCGATCATGGTATGAGATGCATGAGTGATTCTATTGAGGTGATAATGTGATCAATACAAAGTATGAACCTTTGTCTTTCAAACAATACAGTTTTGGATTTTTAAGTGTGAACTATGACGTCATAGCATTGTCTCAAAGTAAGTACACTTGGGACACTGCTAAATCAGGTATTTGGCGGGAAATTTGAATTGTTTTTTATGAAACACGTGGTAAGAAAATTTCATAACATGACATCAGAAGCAGGTAAATCCTGATTCTTTTCGCATAAATATGATACCAAAAAAAATAACGTTAATCCCTGTGTAATTTTGAATGTGTAGTATGAGAGGAAAAAGTAATGAGAAGCAATTGAATAAGGTTTTATGCAGCGCATGCAAATAAGACTGGTTTGCTACCAGAAGTTGAGACTTTCTGTGACCCAAATGTCGCGCATCAATAAATCAGGTCAGCAATCAGCTGATATGTTCGCACGCTTTTTTGGAAATCGCGGGCGGTGGCTGTGTCATCAGTCATTCCGTTTTTTGGATCCATACGGACCAGACGTCTTAAAAATCCCACCCATCCCACCCTGAGACGAGGGTGCAAATGTTATTGGTTTGCTATAACATTGGCTCAAATGAGTGTAGATTTCGGTTGATTGCCCAGAATGGCCAAAGTAGGGGTTCAAACATAACGAACGTACAATTTATAATGAACGTACATTTTATGTATAAATATTGCTGGCAGGAGAGTTTTAATAAAGGTCGCGTGTCCTCCAGCAAGATTGGCCGGTGATTTCCCGGGAATTTCCGGTTGATTTCCCGGATATGGTCTGAGCAGTGGCTCAAATATGCGAACGGAAAATGTTAGTATAAATTCTTGTTAAACAGGGGAGTTTCAGTCAAGGTTTTATGTCCTCTATAGCAAGATTTGTTGGTGATTGCCCGAAAAGTTTCCGGTCGACAGTATGGATTGTGGGGAATGGCTCACTTCTCAATTGACGGTATTGGAGATGAATGGCTCACTTCTCAATTGACGGTAGGTGTATTGAAATATTCTAGATAATTGGCCTTTTGGCTCTGGTTATTATACATAGAGGACCTCGGATTGTTCGTTGGTATATACACCCAGGGATTATTTCCGACGAACTCTTATCTAAGTTTATTCTCAATATTACCGAATGCTGCATTATAACACTGGGACCGATAGCTCAATTTATTATAATTAACAAATTATATGAGGTAAAGGTGATAATGTGAAAAGGCAGTAGGTTTTCAGTTAAATTAAGAGTATGGCAACAAAATGTTTGTCAAATGATAAGGTAAAAAACAAATTGGCTACCTTAATGCAAATCAGCTAAATTAAGTGTATGGCAAACAAATTGGTATGTCAATTGGTGAAATGGAAAATTGACCATCTTAATGTAATCAGTGAAATTAAATTATGCGTATCGCAAACAAATGACAAGGCGATAAATTGGCTGTCCATCTTAATCAATAAGTTTAAATGAGTGTATAAAATTGGTGAGATGGAAAATTGACCATCTTAATGTAATCAGTGAAATTTAAATATGTGTATCGAAAACAAATGACAAGGCGAGAAATTGGCTGTCCATCTTAATCAATAAGTTTAAATGAGTGTACAAAATTGTATGTCAAAAAACATCAACCCTACGGAATACCGACATGACGTAGGGCCGCTCTTGTATCGACACACGGCGGAAGTCATAAATATTTGTACACCATTTATATTTTTATAAACATGAAATTATGCAACGATGGATTTTGTGGAAAATAAATGTAATGATCCGTATGGAGCCGAAAGCTACCATTACCAAAAATTGCCTTTTTGTTGACCCCCTCAAATTTATGGTAGCAATAAAAGG
>CM069449.1:1843587-1877804 GCA_035610835.1 Ophiura sarsii | reverse complement strand
AATGTTTCTTCAAATCCTGTTGGATATTTGATTCTGAAAGGCGCAATAGAAAACAATAGGGGCCGTTTTCTCGTACTATACACTCCTTTAGCTTAAAACCAATGGTCCTGTCTCACCTACGGCGATCAGGCCAGCGATTTCACTGCGCTATAAAATATCAAAATATGAATAACTACGGCGATCAGGCCAGCGATTTCACTGCGCTACGAAGCATCAAAATATGAATAACACGCAGGAAGAGCGCGGAAAACTATCTGAAATTGTCAATTTTCAAATCAAGGTCACTATAACCCTTTCACGTTCTGCTGCGATCAGACCAACGCGTTCTTAGCTCTGAAAGATTATATAAACGCCAATTCAAACGCATCAAGGTCTCCAAGAACGAACCGTTGACGCAGTAGGCACTGGCTACACCGGGAGAGGGTCCCATGGTTTGCCTCTGAGCGCCAGTGCACCACGCTTGTTTTATGCATGCATAAACAAGCGCGTAGGTTCGGCGTTCTGACCAGCGCTGTAATAATAAAAGGCATTTGAGGACTCCCCGCGTCTCCTCAAATGACTCAGTAGTGTTGCAGTGGGAGCAACATCCCATGGACGTATCAAAGATGCATACAAGCTGCATCAGGTCGCAGCATCTATATGCTTGAGATCGCAGCAAAGAACTCAATCTCGTACTCTGCATAGGACAGGTGTGTATGATGTAGTCTTCCTCTTCCACTCCCTCTGCCTTGGGTGCTGAATCATTGCATTTTGTTTTTACCATGTTTTTCGATGTTGTTCAATGTTGATCACAAGTCAAGCCCCGAAAACAAGACTGAGCACGCAGGATGCTCTGTTTGTACGCTCTTTGGAGGGTCAATAGACGAATCCGTCCGGCGCGAGGGAAAGATTCCAGATTGCATCATTGCCCAATCTGCCCCCCCCCCCCCCCCCCAAGGAAAAACGCAGTAACTACACATTTTGGGATTTCGATTTTTGTTGTTGTGCATAAATGGGTACAAGGGACACAGGGCTTTCATATTATGAGAGATTTAAAAAAATAAAAAAATGGGAAAGGCTTTTTTAATTTCCGAAAATGCAGTATCTACATGAATTTGTCTACTTCCCAAAGTAAAAACGCAGTAACTACAAATGTGTCTTATTCTCATAGTAAAAACGCAGTATCTACAATGATCCTATATCCACATAATAGCTTTATTACTCAAAATCAATAGTATAGTATGAATTTATTTGGTTAATTAGTCAAATGAAATACATTACATTCTTTACAATACAATAATTATCTTAAAGATCTATTTTAAAACAAAATTGGATCTTTACACCAAAAAACAAACCAGTAATTTTTGCATGATATCCCCAAATTCTTCCTGGTGTGTGTGGTTGGAGTTGGGATAGCTCCAAAAACTTCAGTTAAGGTTCAAGAATGAAACTGAAGTGTTATTTACCGGTCTACTTACAACACTTGATATCATAAAAAGTTAACATAATGTTGTATTGTAGATACTGCGTTTTTTCTTTGGGAATTAGACAAATTTGTAGTTACTGCGTTTTTACTTTGGGAAGTAGCAAAATTTACATATTGCTTTATTACTCAAAATCATATAAATATTATTTATTTATTAGGTTCATTAGTCAAAGTAAATATCTTTAATGCTATAATTATTTTAAAAATCTATTTTAAAACAAAGCTGGATCTTCAGAAACACCGGCGAAAAACATTCAAAAACTGTATTTTTTGCGTGATATCGCCATATTTCGTGTGGTGTGTGGGTGGGGTGGGGATAGCTCCGAAAACATTTTATTGTTCCTTTTACGGTTCCAGAATGAGACTATAGAGTTATTTACAGCTCTATGATACTTGAAACACATGGTATTTAACATAAAAAAATGCTAATACAAGTTTGCATGTAGATACTGCGTTTTTCAGTTGGGAAACTGCAGATTAACAGTGCAGTATCTACCTTTTATAGCATTCACATCCATTATTCAATTATGCAGAAATCTCTTGTGAGCTTTAATTTGACTCTAACGATGACGAGTAACATTGCTGAGATTCAGTCACATCTGTAAATGATTGCAATTGTTGAACCATAAAACTGTGTTCAAGAGTGATTGAAGTATGTGTTATTTGCAAGCATTTAGTAAAAATTGAACCATAGATATATTTGAATTCTCTTAACCAAGTATTTCCTACATACCAACCTACAATATATCTGAATTAAGAATGTTTTGATTTAAATGACTACATAATTCTAATTATTTTATCGAATTGAGTCCAAATCGTTTTGACTCACCCTGTAATACACCATTATCGTTAGCGTCATATCATAGTTTCCCCTTATATCTTCACTACTTTCCTCACAATCTGTCTCCTACTCTTTTATAATGATTCAATTTTGAAATAAATTTGCTCTGTTTCCATGCCATTTTAAATCACGTCAGAGTCTATTCACGTCTGTGTTATGATGCGCTTTAATCTTGATGTCCCTTTAATGACGTCATCATAATCATTCCAGTGTTGAATCGTAGATTATAAAGGACCTGTTTTCAAATTTCAATTGCGTATTACTTCTTCAATTATTAGTTTATTTTTTGAGGTCAGATAAAATGGAACGTGTTCTACGCAATCATAACTTTCCATTAATACTGTATTTATATTCCAATGAGTATCACCTTTAATACATCCCTGGGTTTTGTGGTTCTATTTGTTGTTATAAAAATAGGAAGGACTTGCCATTCGGTATTTTAGTGAACACTACAATTACAAGTTATATTAAAGTAGCGTATTGGTGGCACAGCCAACGCCCGTGCTCCTCTTTTCCTTTGGTTTGTCCATTTTTAGTCATAGATTCTCCCGTATAGATACAATTAGAATGGAACTCACATTGAAGGTCAAGTGTGTATAATAATTAACGATATATTATTTCGTTTTTGTTTGTGAAAATGCATAGAGGATTCTATTACGATACATTATTACACTCTGAAACTTGCTACAATCTAATTGTTTCTCTCCGTGTGATATGTGCCAATATAAATTAGACTACTCCATAGTCCATTACTGTTAATACAATTAAGCAGGTTCTATTATATCTGCATATACTATCAAGCGTTTGCATCCCTCCCTCACTGGCTCCTCTGCAGCGTTCTATTGACAAAAAGAAAGCGTACTAATGAATCGCCAGAATGATTCACGGCACTAACACGTTTGAGAGCCCTCTTCATTCGGGGCGGAGCAGTTTTCGGAACAGAGAGAGCCCTCTTACGGCCATGTGAAAATGGTGATATGCCTTCAAAAGCCGCTGGTGGCGATTTAAAATAGATCGACATTACACAAAATAGGTTATCGTACTAAAGTGAAAATACGTGTTCATTATTGCTATGACAAATTGTCCCATCTATGGCGTTGTCTAGATTGAAGAAAAGTTAGTAGGTTTGAGGATGCATCGCGCCCCAATAACACGCAATGAGGCGCAGTCGCACACGCAGAAAAACTTCATAATGAATTAACAGTTTCTTTGCGCGGTAAACCAATAATGTGTCATCTACCTAGATTTGATTTGACTAATAATTGTAGGTTATGGATAGATCGATAATAACATGTACATAATGCAGGTAGTTATTGAATCTTCATATCACTTATTATTTAATAATTTATTTCACGTTTATCAACTTTAAAGTGTTATGATAAAATTGTGAATAAGGTGCTGTTTTTAGGTTATGTTGTGAATCCGTCGTGTCATACCGCGACACTAATTGTTTGGGAGTAAAGAAATCGGCTGGTTGTCCAAACTTTAAACAATGGCGTCACCCGTGTGATCTGACACGATGAATATATACGACAGAGGCTAAAAGCAATACCTTCAGTTTGCAACTCATCGAAATTCAGGTTCTGGTTTAAATCTGCATGCATGCTGCTTTCGGCAATTTTGTGTTTTTTTTCTTTCTTACTTAACATTTTAGTGCACCGATGATGAATCTTATTGATACAGATTGAATAATATAAGTATTTTAAGTTAACATGGTCTCAAACTCTTTGTCAGTCCCGAAAAACAACAAGCGTTATGTTTCACAAGCTCAGCATGAGTGTACGGACTGTGGTACTCTCAAATTGGAGTCACAAGGGGTCCTTTCAAATACCAGAAAACACGAACCTTTAACATCCGATGCATTTTTTGTTTTTTACTAATGGTGAGAAAATAGAAGAATTTGAGACAATTGTGAGCTAACTTTGAAGTAAAACGAAAGTAAAATAATCCATAAGATTGCTTGATCTATTTTCCTCTCTAGACAATTCTTCAGCAGGTATAATAAACATGATAAAACAAAACACAAATAGTATGTTGTCGTCAATGTCGTCATTGTTGTGTTATATATATATTTGTTTCACTATATTAAGATAAATTGTTAATTTTATAGGCGCAAAGAGTTTGTTTCTGCATAGGAATACAATTTTTAATTTATATGGTTAACTATGGTTGAGTCAATCTATGTTGGACTATATGCTAGTGTTCTTAGTACATGAATTCATTATACCTGATGAGTGCAGCCAATGCTGGCTGTATGAAACAGTGCTGTAGTATAATCATGGAATTTTAAATCAAGTTGATTTTATATAATATATATTGCTCTACTTATTTAGTATTGAGCACTCTGTTCCAAATGTTCTGGATTTACGTTATTGTATGGTTAACTATCGATATTTAAATAAATAAATCGAAAATGTAATCCTCAATACTGTGCGTAAAGTGTTATCTAAAGATTTCAATGATCACATTTAAAGACAAGGTTTCGTACACAATTAAAGTATTTTTTACCGAACCACCTTCGTCCCCTCTCCAGAAGACCCAAAACGTTCCTGAAAGGGTTAGCGTATAGATTAGGGTGAAGATTATTCTACCAAAATTGCCAGGGGTGTGAGATGGGGAAAGCCCTGACTAGATTCAATGTGGTCTCACTGAAAGCCAAACTGGAGTCAGGGTTACTCTATAAAGGGAGTCCAGCCTACATGTGACTCTATGTCAATATTGACTCTGTTTGGAGAGTCACATGACTCCCTTGGAGAGTCAACATTTACTGACTCCTTTGGAGAGTCATGATGCATGACTCTTCAAGGGAGTCTTGTGACTCTTCAAATGGAGTCAATATTGACATAGAGTCACATGTAGGCTGGACTCCCTTTCGAGAGTAATAATGACTCCAACTGGCTAAATAGAGTCACCGTGACTCCAGGTAGGAATAAGACACTGAGAACTGGAGGTGGTGGTGGGGGGGGGGGGGGGGGGGGGGGGCTTTAAGGTAATTGGTTATTTGATGTTTATGTTCTTGCTCAATGTATTTGCATTTACTTAGTGAGCAATCACTTCCCTTTCTTAACCAGTGAGAAATATGCATATATCAATATACATTCAACGGTGTTAAATTAAGGTATCGACTTAATTCAAATAAATTAATAGGTTTAAATAAATAAAACGTGCAAATTAGCTCATTAGCATAATTGAAATGGTATACACGAGCATCGGTGCTAATTTTTGTACCATTGCAATTATGCTAATGAGCGATTTGTGCATTTTACTCGGCTAATATAAGACCAAGTAAAATATGCAAATTAGCTCCAGAGAGTCAAGATGACTCCTTTGGAGAGTCATGGGCGATGACTCTTTCCGACGGCTAGGATGACTCCCTTGGAGAGTCAGGATGACTCCTTTGGAGAATCAGGATGACTCCTTTGAAGAGTCAGGATGACTCCTTTGGAGAGTCATGGCCGATGACTCTTTCCGACGGCTAGGATGACTCCTTTGGGGAGTCAGGACGACTCCTTTGGAGAGTCAAGATTACTCCTTTGAAGAGTCAGGATGACTCCTTTGGAGAGTCATGGCCGATTTACTCCATTTCAAGACTCACTTGACTCCAGTTTGGCTTTCAGTGCTCCCTACTCGGTATTAACATAGTGTCAACAATTAAGGATGGGCAATAAACATACTGTACATTTCCTCACAGTTACACAGTATCAATGTGTGTGTAATGAATCACAGCTAGCTAATCATCCAAGTCCGACTGCTTTTGATTTGTCTAATCAATGATATCCCATAGAAAAATCATTTGCTACAACCTTTCGTTGGGTCGATCACTTAAGCCATCATAACTTCAAAAGTATCTATTCAAATGTTATGAATGAGGTATCAAATTACGGCAAGAAATTTGGAAAAAAGGGTTCTATAGGTCCCAGATTCTGGACTGTACTAGTATCGCCCGATACTGGAACACCCAATATCGCTCGATACTGGTAAAAATCAGTGTTCCAGTATCGCGGCGATACTGGGACATATAAAATGTACCAGTATGGAACAAAATTATGTACCAGTATGGAACAAAATTATGTACCAGTATCGCCCGATACTGGAACATAAAAACGTTCCAGTATCGCTCGATACTCGAACACAAGTTGGTGTTCCAGTATCGGCCGATACTGGAACGGTAAAGTCGTACCAGTATCGATCGATAGTGGCAACTTTTATGTTCCAGTATTTTACGAGGAAAAAGTGTACTTTAGGTCCCAGATACTGGTATACCAGAATCGTTCAATACTAGAACATGAAAGTTGCCAGTATTGTGTTCCAGTATCGAGCGATACTGGAACAGTAAAATCGTACCAGTATCGAGCGATACTGGTACACGTGTTACCAGTGTAGTTTGTCCCAGTATTGAACGATACTGGTACATAATTCTGTTCCAGTATCGCCCGATACTGGTACATTTGATATGGCCCAGTATCGTCCGATACTGGAACACTGACTTTGTACCAGTATTGTCCGATACTGGGTGTTCCAATATCGGACGATACTAGTACAGTCCAGAATCTGGGACCTAAAGTACACTTTTTCCCAAAATTCAACAATATCCAATAGAAGCACCGCGCAGAGGGACACCCTTCTCCCAGTCTCATTGCACTATAACGTAAATGTATATATTATACTATTATAGGCTCCGGAAAGTTATTTTGGGAGCGCGACCCCATTAGCGTAATATAATTGACGATTACCTGGACTCCGTGCCGGGTTCGAGCCCCAGGGCGGTACACATCATCTGTTATGTCATTATTTCTCCCCGATGTTCGCTTTAGTCCCACTAACCGCCTGTCGGGTTAGAGTTATTGAACAAGTTGTGTCCATGTTCCTATAACCCTTACACTGTCAAATCCAATAGAACTGCTTCTGCGCCGATGGGCCCTTATCTCTCAGTACCACAAACCGCCTGTCTGGTAAGGATTAATGTATATCTAATATTTTGGATACCGATTATTGATTTTGCTTTAGCTAACATATATAGCACCTGGTCAGGGACTTTTAATGTCACGTGTATATTCTTCAAATTAATATATGGCTATACACACAAAGCAGGAATGCCCTTCATAATCATCAAAATACCTATAAACGGACTGCAATAACATTGCCACTTCAAACAAGAGACATTCACGATACTTAATGACAATAGTATATGATAATAAGAGCCTATGGGATCATTTCAACTTTAAGATATGCCCTATACAACATGGTCGCCAAATGGTATGACAAATCACACACTCAAAAATAGTTCGAATATTTGTTTTTAATCGCCAATTTTTCAAATATTTCTTAATTTATTCATATCGTGATTCATATAAACAAAAAGCTGACGTATTCGTCTTTTCAATGATACCTCATTCGTGGCAATCACGTGTTTCAGTGCTTAGCTACCAGCTTGTGAATGTGGGGAGCTCAAGAATTCACACCACCAAATGGTTCGCCTATACGTTTACATGCTAAATGAGTGTTACAAAATGCCCATTTTCTCGCTTATAAAGTGACTGGATTTTTCAATTTGACATTTTCCTTAAATTTCATGATATCTTTGATCATTAAATCAAAACAATTATATATGATATCCCCAAAAGTTCTGAGAAATTGGCCCCCAAAGTTGGACAATTGGTGTAGCGCCCTCATTTATCAGAAAAAGTTGAGAAATGTTACCAGAACATTTACAATTAAAATACACCCAAAAAACCTACAAAATGCATTGAAAATATTTCTCTTTGCACTGTAGTATTAGGTAATAGTTCAAAATCAGAATTAAACTACAACTTTAATCATTTGGGAGCAATAAGTACCATTTCTGATTAATTCTATAATGCCACAGGATGCCTGATAAAAAAATGTTTTGATTGTCGTCTACAAGGACTGAAATTATTTACTGGCGTGGAATCTCAAGATATCGAGGGCTGAGAAACACAAGGCCTTATCTCCATTTTGACCATTCTGAGAAAAAGACTACTGAAGATTTTTAAACACATTGGGGAGATGGAAACGAGGCCTTGTGATACTGGCTATAACTTTGAAAGGGGTTGTGTTATGGAAATAAGGCTGTGTGTAATGGAAAGAGAATTTCTTTCTGAAAATGTTGATACCAAAATCTCATTTTTGAAAAAAAAATGGAGATGAGGCCTTGTGGTTCCGAGCCCTCGATATATTGAAAAATTAAATGTAACATGTAAGCTTATTTTCACAAATTCCTAAAGATACCAAATGTGTGGGGTAAATGTAAATAGTGTCTGAAAATTCAGCATGTTATTACTGGGCTAATTAGGATCTCCGAAATGGCTGCTGTAACCGTTATAATATATATGCTGCAAAGAATAGGCCGCTGGCTACAGCTGCTTGACTTGCGGAAAGGATAAAGATTAAACATAAATGCAAATTTATGGACAGTACATACACAAAATTATCACAGTATCCACTATCACAGTATTTTCATTCTTTGCTTTAATGTTGATAAAAATAAACACTGTTTTCTGTACATTCTATATACACCTGTGTACACCACCAATGTACTGAGTGGCTCCTCCCTCCAGAGTTATCAACTAACTTTCACAGCAATAATCTTTGTGAAAAAATCAATAGGTTGCTAGAGAATTCTGAAGTTGAGACATTTGGAGGTCTAGGAAGTATATACCTAGAAAGTATAGGCTATGAGTATACATGACAAATGTATGCAAATTATACAAAACGGTATCACATAAGCAGAAGAACAAGTTGGAATGATGAGGGGGCCTGGGGAGGGGGACATTTTCAAATGATACCAAACTCAACTAAATTTGGAACGACAAACTTTTCCCACCTAATTGACAATGATTACCATAAATAATTCAACTTCAAAGCTGCTTATACAGGGTGTCCCAAAGTTTCGATACGAGGTGCGTAACCAGGTAGGTGTGATGTTACGGTTGGGCGAAGCCCGCGAGGTTAGAAAATGTTCCCCCAATTTGCATTTGATGTTTTATACTTTCACACCTTAATCTCTTTATACACTTAGTAACAGCTTTCCCAGTTTCAGCTGTTGTTTTCCCTCTGATTTTAAAAGTTGCACGCTTTCTTGTACTTCCAATTGTACTTTTTAGTTTAAAAAAAAAAAAAAAAATCAATCAGTTTGTCACAATAATGTTGCAATTTGGAAAATAGCACTCGTGGAAAAAATCCACCAAAAAGTAGAATGAGCAGCAAGTTACCTGCTGCTTTCAAAGTTGTACCCAGAAGTTGTAGCGCCATATAGGCTAAGTTGTTATCCTTCGGTTATTGTTTAAGGTATACCTGCATATTAAGTTTGTGATGCACATATTACAGGTATTGTAAACATAGATGATTTAATGTAAAACTTATATGAATTTACAAAATTAGATACAAGTCTTTACAAGACCTACATGTACATGTATGCAAAAGGATACACGAAGAAGTATATGTTGAAACAATTTTGAAAACATGTTATGTGAAAATAGTGAATTGTATGAAAACAAAAATAATATGTTGTATATATGTATGAGTGAAGAAGGAAAATATACACAAAAGATTTAAAAGAAGTATTTGTAATATAACAAGTAATTTATGCTGTTTCATGCTGATATGTTATATAAAGTGGTCCAGAATCCCTGTACAAATGAATGGTAACATGCTCAAATATGGGGGTTAAGCTAAGTTTGGTTCAAAATGTGTTCAAAGACCATCAACTGCTTTATTGTGAGGATCCAAATTAGCTTGTAGTACATGTACGATAGTTGCTTTAATTTTGGAATAGAGTAGACTAAGGTCACGAATTTCTTGGAATTGAGGTTAAACGCGGAAAACGACATTTTGATAAAAAGAAGAAGAAACAAATGCACAAAAAACGTTCAAAACACAAAATTTATAAATAGTCTTGAATAAAACAATATTAAAAAATGATACGTAATAAAACAAAACAAACAATATTTAAACATAACACTCCGCGCTGAACTCCATACCATAATTCATAGGCCTAGAATATTATTATTTTTGCATTGTAACACAGCTGCATGTAAAGTGTGTTTATTTTGGTTTTATAGATCGTAAATGTAAAGCTTTCTTGGGGAAAATTACATCACCGAAAAAGGCAAAACTTACAAAAGTGGAAAATTAGCGAGAAATATGTGATGCGATCTGTGAAAACCTGTCGGTTGTCGCAAAATGTGAAATAGGGATTATGGATAAAATAAATATTAAAAAAATAAATAAAAAAAAGTAAACCTTTTTTTAAAATTATTTTGTTTAGAAAATTAGTTTCTAATACTTTGTATCATCACCTTTTATGAATTTTTACCTTCAAAAACTTACTTAAGGGGGGACTCAAGGAAGTTACTTTTTTGTGAGTGCTGTAATTATTGAGCTATGACTCAAATATAGTATACATTTTTGGAAAGGAAATGGGTCAGAGAATTCAAATTTTGCGTCAATTTTTACCAAAATAATGATATTTTTGAGAAACCATTGCTAATTTAAAGGCCACTTTGACTTGTTTGCTAACATACGGAGGAAGGTCATGTATGAGCCCGTATGAAAATATAGAATCATTGTAGTTGGGCCTCTGCAATCTATTTGTATAATGTTATCTTTTTTCATTATGCAGTAGCTGGGACCAAGCTGGGCAAGCCCAGCAAAAACCCGTCACAGCACAACACAAATCGTGCCCAGCACAACCCAGCATTGCCCAGCAAAGCATTGCCCAGCAAAGCATTGCCCAGCAAAGTATTGCCCAGCAAAGTATTGCCCAGCAAAATATTGCCCAGCAAAGCATTGCCCAGCAAAGTATTGCCCAGCATCCCCACGTGGGCCCAGCTGGGCGATGCTGGGCATTTTCACTTTTAACACTGAAAATGCTCATGCCTGTAAATATGCATTCTTGCAATAACGGTAGGATGTTATAATACAGTGACAATGCCCATCCCCCTCCCCCCACCCCCAGTCAGAGGCCATGCCCCCCTTATGTCCCACAAACGAAATATGGCCATGGTGGTTAGTCACTGTATGCATGCCCTATCATGTGAGTGAGTGCTGTTCCTAGGCAAAGGAAAAGTAACGAAAACTGAAAATGATAAAACAATGTAATTCCCATTTTGTGTCCCCTGGGCCCTGTCCATAAAAGAAATAGGCATTAGATGTATATTCTTAAAGAGATAGTCATTTAAAAACATTTCATACAAATTATAGTCATTAGCACCAACAATGTAAGTTCTCAATAATTTAACACCAATGTATTTGAAGATTAATCCGACTTCATCATTTTACAATAAGTATACAGAAAATTTAGCACTTATCAAATATTATGGAATTGGAATGCAGTTAGGCCTATGTCAAATTGCCATTACACTGCACATTTTGCGAGCGTGAGGCTTGGATTGAGACATTGAATTAGTTAAGTCAGCCTCAGTAGTGTGTTATTAGGCCTAGCCTACATGTACACTGTCAAGTTATAAGGAAAAGATACTGTTACGGACCTAAATCGGTCCAAGGTAGAAATAACCTCAGGTTCGTACATCATCAAAACAATCATGCAGAATTCAACACCCACACATTCCGTTAACTTTCAGATCAAGACAAAGATCAATCCATTTATTACGACATTTCATAATATGCATCATAATATTCTTACGACTTATGTTTAACCCATGGCCATAATTATACTGATCAGTAATGCAGCTTTAGCCTGCTTTTGCGCAGTTTTAATGTTCGTTTAAACGCATGCGAATTGTTATGTCGAACGCCATTGTATCCCCTCTAAAGACAGCCCGTGTTCCATCGTGATCTCTGACCGTCGTCCATGATTATAGAGGGCGCCGTACTGGTTATCCATCAAATTCCACATGTGTTTGGTCTGGACCCTTTTTTGAAGTCCTGAATTTTTGGCGGTATGCCTCTGGGACCAACTCATACGCTCTAAGGATATTTTGTTTTAAAATATCATAGTCACTACTATCCTGAAGATTTAGCGGCGAAAACACTTCACGTGCTTTTCCTGTTAGCGCGCTTTGGAGCATTAGTGACCATTGTTCTTTTGGCCACTTCATATTGATGGCGATTTTCTCAAAGTGTAGAAAAAATTGATCCACGTCACTGTCTAGAAACTTTGGAACAAAACGTATGTACTTCGAAGCATCAAAGTGTGAAGAGGTTTTTTCTGAGATTTGTGCTGCAATTTTTTCTTTTTCAATTATTTCTTTCATTTCTAACTCTTTGTCAAGTATCTCTTTTTCAAACTGCAATTTCTCCATCTCCAACTTTTGACGAAGCTCTAACTCTTGCAGTCTTAATTTCTCCTCATGTTGGAGTTTCATTGCTTCTAATTCTAATTTCTCCTGTAATCTGTGTTTACACTCCATTTCTTTCATTGAAAAGACATCAGAGTCATCCAGGACATTTTTCTTGTACTGCAGCGTACCCTCATCTAAAATCTCTTCATCCACCAATATATCTATCACTTCATTTTTAATGAGTTGTTTTCTCATGGATATCTTTGCCTTGCCTTGAAAGTGTTCAGATATTTTTATCAAGTCACTCTTGTTCAATTTGTCTAACACCTCGAGGATGAGTCTTTAAGAAATGTTTCTACAGTAAATTCCATCCTGAAAATCGTGTGTGGTGTCCTAAAGAATTAATACGAACAATAATGTAGGATATTTTTTACTTCATCTCCTTCATTCATTTCCCGGACGAGCCCCCAATTTCTGTTACGGACTTAAATCGGTCCAAGGTAGAAATAACCTCAGGTTCGTACATCATCAAAACAATCATGCAGAATTCAACACCCACACATTCCGTTAACTTTCAGATCAAGACAAAGATCAATCCATTTATTACGACATTACATAATATGCATCATAATATTCTTACGACTTATGTTTAACCCATGGCCATAATTATACTGATCAGTTATGCAGCTTTAGCCTGCTTTTGCGCAGTTTTAATGTTCGTTTAAACGCATGCGAATTGTTATGTCGAACGCCATTGTATCCCCTCTAAAGACAGCCCGTGTTCCATCGTGATCTCTGACCGTCGTCCATGAGTATAGAGGGCGCCGTACTGGTTATACAGGAGTTTATCACAATACAAAATAATTAAATATCTTGACATGTTCAATGTTGGTCGAGGGCGTTAACAGAAAACTTGAAATCATTTCGTGAAGGCCCTTAAGGCCCTGTGGCCTAGGTGAATTCATTTAAAAACACAAATCTGGTATACTATTTAGGCTATCCCTTTAATTTGGCCCTTTTCCCATGTTATGAAATCATTATAGGCTTAGGTCTATTTCAATAGGGCTCAACATTTAATGTCAGATATTTGTAAGGTTTTATGGTAGGCATAGGTCAGGCCTATATCATTCTATGAATAAAAAAACAATCAATATTAATTTAAATATCAAAGGCATATATTCCTAAAATGTTGACTAAAATGCAGGTTTGTGGACCATATAATTGGGTAACACCTCTTTAATGTGAGACAGTTCAAAACTACAAAAAGAAATAATGAAAGTGTCCCCTAAAACTGCTTAGTGCCTAGGTCTTGTTAATTAAAAAGCATTCGCCTACAATCTTGGAAAAAGTCCTTGGAACGCGAACGGGAGTGGTCACTGAAAACAATTATTTATGTCATATTCAACTACAATTTGACCCATTTCTTGATCCCGCGGGCAATAATCTGATGTTTATAAATTAATAAAGTAAAAGTATAAAGTTCTTGCTGAGAAATTAACATTTTTATACTTTTAATAATGTTATCACATTGCCTATGTGTTTTGTTATTTGAAATATGAAACTATACATTTACACTTTCCATGCGGCAGACGTCTGCACCTGCAGACGACAATCCAAAATTTCACAGAATGTTTCAAAAATGTCAACATTATTGAATGTCATTTACCAATATTTGGAATCACCTTGTGAAATGCATTCAAATAAGTACAAATGTGCCTATTATTTGTTCAGTTATCCTTGAGATAGACATAAAAGTTAGGAAAGGTTTCTGAAAAATCTACCTATCTACTAAAGATAGCTAATAACAGAAAAAGGGGGGAAATCACGCCAGGAGAGCGACTCGAACCAACGCTAAGCAGGCTATAAAGGGTCCAAACGAACGCTCCTATCCACTAGGCCAAGCGGTCAGTGCTTACACAAGCGTGGATTTTTTTTATTATACATGTTATAGTAATGTATTATTGCAAAGTGTCACACACTTTACCAACACTTTACCATCACTTTACCGTCACTTTACCATTGGGACATTTTGCTTAAAATAGGCAATTACACGGGTTTTTTCATACTGCCTTTGATATGCATATATGTAAGCTATAGGGCCTACCAATCATGCATGTTTTAACTCCGACATATAAGTCGCATGGGTCACATCTACGCATTTTGATAACAGTTTACCCTTTTTGAAATGAAAACCAAATATGTGTAATAATATTATACTACAGAAACAACGGAAAAGTGTCCAATGAACACGTGTTTCAAGGCAACACTTTACCGTACACTTTACTATTACCGTCTCAACTCGTCTGATGATTACTTTGTGAATAAAAATAAATTCATTTATCGTAGCGCTATTTTAATAAATAAATAAAATAAAATATATTACTTAAATGGTTTATTTATGTATTCACGTATATTATTTATTACTAGGACTTAAATAAATGGTTTATGTATTCACGTATTTAGTTGTTTGGGTTGTTTTTGAGGATGGGATTGAACTGAAGGCCTATAATATTATCGCCGTTCTTTTCCTCAATATTATCGCCGTTCTTTTCCTCATCTGACCTATTAGCTCAGTTGATAGAGCACTGGCAGGGATTCTATTAATTTGGGATAGGAAAGTGCTCTACTGATGTACGTAGCGAAAACGGTTCCCTTTGCATATTTACATAAATTAGGGTATTCGTCCAGAATGCGTCCGTGACCGGCGTTAACGCGTTTAACCAGGTTTAACGTCATTTTTGGTCAGCATAGGTTGGGTGGCGCTGTTCTCGCGGTGGCCACGCCAAACCTAAATTTTGAATTCGTATTGGAATAACACGTAGTCGCGAATGTTAATTTTATCATTTTGACAAATTCATCATATTAGAAGAACTTTCATCGTTAACCGGGCGATGACTGTTAAAAATAATTCAAAATGGTGCACTCCCGTTGCCATATTGGGTGGTCTGAGAGACGCATGGCCAGCGTCGCGTCGTCTGCTACAATCTTGCTACAATCACGCCTTATCGGTATAGCGCCACCAGTTCTATGCTGACCAAATTGTAATTTAAAAGTGGCTTCCGATCGGCAAGCTGAGTGGCACACCCCTGGCACTGGTCTAACCATCCAGAGGTCCCAGGTTCAAATCCTGGATGTGCAATTTCTTTAACTGACTATCATTACTAATTTGTGGAGTAAGAAGAAACATTTACTCATCATCCAACCATGTCCAACTATTGTTTTTCCAAACATTTTCAAATATTTCCAAAAATTAATGTCAACAGTTTTTCAAAGTCCATCAAATAAGGGTTTGTGAATAACGTGTCGGGAAAAAATACCAACAATTTCAAAATGTTCAAAATAAATTCCAAAAATTGTAGGCAAAAACGCTCTTTGACAATTTGAGTCCCAAAAATGTGGTGAATAATAATATGTGGAAATGTAGAACTAAATCCAAATGTAGTTTTTCAAAAACTCTTTTTAATAAAACAGCCAAAAAAGTGTACGTATAGGCCTATGAACATTCGAGCAGAAAAAGTGTTTTGAAAACAAATGTGTTTTTCAAGTATTTTTTCTTGGTGGATTCATCGTCCCTTTGCAACACAAGTGATGCAAAACAACGACCGCAAATCAAAAAATACATAATAACAGATGGGCATATGAAAAAGGAGCATCTATTATTATATTACAACCCGTTAAACAATACGAAAGATAGCTGTCGAATCTGTCAAACAGAAGTTACTGCTATCTACTGAAGATAAAGGGTTCAACAAAAGAAAGTATACCACTTTGTTTATGTCATTTTGAGTAAATTTCAATTTGTTTTTGTCCAAACAGGCTAAATAGGCATTTAGATGAATCTTTTAGGCATAATTTGATACCACATTTGCCCCCTAACAACAAAGATAAACCATGATTAGCACCATTTAAAGGAAAATATCCCATTTTCAAAAGTCGCATTTCCAATACACAGCACGAGAAGAAAGGGCCAATTGTTAACGCACACATATGCCGTATTTATCCCGTACTGATCACCGCGCATATCCCTCAATGCGCGGGCTAATTCAAATGTAAACTGATGCATGGGTGAAGGATTTGAATGTAAAGGAATGTTATGGATGGGTAGAACATGGACAGATTAACCAAATCTTCTCGTGCTGTGTATTGGAAATGCGACTTTTGAAAATGGGATATTTTCCTTTAAATGGGGCTAATCATGATTTATCTTTGTTGTTAGGGGGGGAATTTGGTATCAAATTATGCCTAAAAGATTCATCTAAATGCCTATTTAGCCTGTTTGGTCAACAACAAATCAAAAATTACTCAATATGACATAAACAAAGTGGTATACTTTCTTTTGTTGAACCCTTTAGTTATTTAGAAGAAAGTTGTTTTACAATTATTTGTGTTACTTTCAACCCCATATATAGATTCCGTTAGTTTTAGATACTCTTTTGCATATCTGACAATACGTACATGAATAAACCTCGTAGGAATATCTGAAAACGCCACAATATGCATTGCAATAATGGGCACGGGTGGCGGATGTGGCAATGGCGATGGCATTGTGTACAAAGGGAGAATTGAAAATGTTCCCAATTTTACCTTCAATTTATCATTAAAATGCTATTTCGATATTTGTTAAGATGTTAAATTCATAAAAGTATCACTATTTATGGGTCAGTCTATTTCTGTAGTAGGGGTCGGGAGATCCCAAATATGTCATTTTACAGTAAACACTTCTTTTATGACCCTCCCCCTATTCAAATTTAAAAAAAAGTATGCCCCCCATAAACACACACACTGTATTCAAATTGGAGCATGTTTAGAATTTGCCCCTTTAAAAGAATTTCAGGAAAATATTGACCTTTGACCTATTTTGCCCTATATCTCGAAAGTAAACTTTGGGTGGAAATAAAACCATTGGCTTTTGTGCTCTTAATTATCTCAGGAACAGTTTGATATGTATAACAGTATTTTCTGATCTTTTTTCAATTTGACCTCTAATGGCGAATTAGACCGCCGTTCCCATGCTGGGATTTTTACGGACTCTTAGTATGGTGATTAGGGAAGCTTCCTGAAATGCACTGCAGTGGAATCTATTATTTTGCAATTAAAGGTGGGATACCCCTTCTTTGTTTGATTGACTGGACTATAGACTTAACCTCAAGTCTGAGGCTCACTACCCGCTCTCTCCCTATCTGGTTACGAATATTATTACACCTCATAAATATTCATGAACTAATCATGGCAATTCATTGACCAAATCAAATCACAAGTACTATTTCCCCAGGGAAAGAGTTTTGATTATTTCCCTACAACATCATCCCCAGAGTCACAATGAGGTGTAATAAAACAAATACTACATGGTATGATCTGGGCGATAGGGCACACTATTTCCCGTCGGTACTGGCTACGGGCCTATTACCCCTCACCCTTCGTGTTCGGGATGAAAGGTCCGTAGCCAGTACCTCGGGAAAATATGTTGCTCTATTTCCTCTCTACCATGTATTATTTGTATATTATTTTCCATCAGAAAGACCTTGTGGTGCATGTCTTATTGACCCTATACCTATTGGACAGTGTGAGAGAGATGATGTGCCCTCATGGGGTCATACGCTACACCATCATCATTCATATTATGTATTTAGTAATTGTGTTGATTATAATAATAATTGGGTATTTTGGCAACACATAACTACACCACAGATGCTCTTTCTTGTGACACAGATCGCATGAACGTGTAACGCTAAATTTGATTCAAATAACTTCATTTGGCCAATCAGAGAGTAGGATTTGGTTTCAAAATGGCGAGATTTCCTGTCATTTCCTGTCAATGGCGAGATTTACTATAGACTTACCTGTAATACTAATTAGGACGAAATGGGTAACGATGAAATAAGAAAGCACGAAGTAGGAGAGGATCAAATGGGAGAGGATGAAATGACAGTACAACGAGATGGAAAAGAACCGAATCGGAATAATCCGTTTCACCTATATTTTTTCCGTAACTTGTTTTAAAATAATATGGTGACTAAGGCGTAAAGTCGTTGCTAATGAAATATAGTGCAAAAACACTAAACACAAAATTTGATAGAAATTCATGACATGTTATATATTATTCACTGCTTTGGGATAACATATGGGACCTTTGATCGATCCTCTTGTTAATGATACGCAGAGATGTCTAAAGTCCATTAATATAGATCAATTGTTACACTCAAATTATAAGGAACAATGTTAATAATTGAAATCCCTGTTATAAGAACGGGCCGTTGAATTTACAATGGTTTCTAAATGAACAACTGTTCATGTAATTAAGTGTATTGTGTATGGTTTAGAGTGTATTTTAATGATGATTAAGTTTTTTCAAACTATAGAGCAGAGCACATTCGGTGTACTATTAAAATGCTCAGCGTGACACTCTGTACGCTAACAAATTCAATTGTATTTTAACAGTCAGCTTTGCATGTCACGCAAATGGTCGCTATTTTCTGACCAGCCAGCGCGAGTGACCTCGCTCAACAAACGGACGTTTGTGCAAGGATCAAAATGAGGAGAGTTTCAAATTTGCTATTTTTTGAACATTTCAGGCAGAAATACCACTGTGACACAATATTATAGAAACCAAGGCTTCAATATTAATTAATACAGGTGTTTTTTGAAAACTGTTTTGCCATATATTAGCCATATCTCGCTAAAGATGGTCAGCTCCTTTCTGATAATTCAGCAGCAAATACAGTGGAGTCTTCGTTGCCATCAGATGTAAAAATTCGCAAGTCTTATTGCTCTAACGGTCAAGTCCACGAAAATAATATGAAAAGATGATTTTAGTTTGGCAACATTTCGCATGTTCTGTCATTCTAATGTATGTGTAGAAAACCGATCGATGTTTGTTGTTATTGTCCAATCATGGTAAAGTAAAACAGCCGTGCGTATAGTGTCGCGGGGATTTCGAATGGATATCCATAACATGTGTAGTTCTATACAGAGAGCTGGGGAAACTCGATGTCTCAATTGCATGCTGCTGAATTTAATTCTCAATTCAAGCTTTTGTAAGACTTTTGTACGGGTAAATGTAGCAAATGTATCAAACTAAAGGCATTTAGTTCTGCACTTTTAATATCAAACAAACTTTCTCCGAAATTTCCGATATCCGCACAGCTAGCATTCCAACATAAACTGAATGTACTAAATTTGCTATTTTCGTGCATTAATATTCATAAATGAATAATGTTCATATTGTTTGCTGGTCGATTTGATTGAAATCCATTGGATATTAACGAAGTTAGCTTAAAGTATTCTGACAGAAAATGTTAAAAGTTTACACATTAAGTTAGATTCAAATTAAATTGGATAATTTTCTTGGTGGAACTAGCAGCCCAATGTCTTACTTTTGAAAGTTGTTGTGATGATAAATTCACACTTTAACTTGCTATTTCAGATTTGAAAGTTAAAAAAATCGAGAAAAATAAATCACAATATATAATCTCTGGAGCAGATTTTAGTTTTATAACTAGCCTTAATGTGGCTGAAAGTCACCCCGTGTGCCAAGTCATGTTGCGAGAATGTAGATATACTGCCTGTTCACACGCAAATACTATAGTGATGGCCAGTTCAACCTGTCAGACAATAAATTATGCTCAAACTATACAGGACACTGGAACGTAATGTAAAATGTACATTATCAATAAAAAAGAAAACAATTTCACAATATGCGATCTGTGATGCGATGCAGTGTGTATGTAATTTAATAGAAAAGTTACTGTAAAAGAACATACCCCTTTTAAACGAAAATGCACGCTATATAAAACATTAAAGTGAACATTACATATTTGACAACTGTTTGACGGTTAATATTGGGAATTTCAGGCCAAATGTTTGGTTTAAATATTTTTTTAGTATTAAAATTGATAAAACAAATAAAGCTTCTGCAACAGCTACACGATGTGTGTCAGTTTCAATTGTTTTATTTTTGTTTCATTCCAATAACTATCATACACATGAACAGCGTTATCTAAGTGTAATACCATTACAAATAGCAAATAAAGTTACCTTTATCTAATGACATACAATGTCAATGTTAGGCTTAAAGAAAATATAACAACTGATGCATTACAGAAATTTGACAAAACAAGTTTTGGAAAAAGGTACAAAAGCGTTGAATCATAGCAAGGGATTTGTAGGGGATGATTTATCACCCTGGATAAAGCATCAAAGTCGTGATAAAGAAAGTTGGATAACATACAGGGAACGGAACCGTAATGTATTGTTAACGACATTTTCAGAATAGAAGAGCTCGATTTAGCTCGATTTATACCGCTTTGTCATTAAACCAGCGTATGTAGGGAGACTGATTCATTCACAGATGTTTGATGTTTATTCTCAGCAACCCCTCATATCAAATAGTGTTACGTTATGACTATAAAAATGGCATAATTCTTGATTAAGAAAATGTTGTAAAATGTTCATAATTGTGCGGTATGCGACATCATTAGTCGTTCATATAGTAAAAAAAATAGAAGAGGTAAGCACGATTATCCACCCAATCTATGTAGTAGAAGATGTAAAATGGGAAATGAGTATCACATGATTAGTTTCATGTCAGAGTATAGGACATTCTACAAAGATGGGATCATTTCAGCTTTGGAAAATGAGGGCAAAAAATGTTTCAAATGCGCTTACTTTGAATATTTTTGATGACCCAATATGCTAAATTTACTAAAACAAAATTGTTTGCGAACACCACTGCTCATATTTGTACGCACGAAACCATATAATTCCGGTCACTTTATATGTTTTTTCACGCGATGAACGGCGATATATAGTGTCATATTACATTGCTAGTGTCATTACATCCCTAACTAAGTACGAATATGATATAACAATTCTTGTTTTTGTCGTTGAAAGGTCTCCACGTAACAATAGTTGACAAGCTACACCATTTATCTGACTTATTTCACACCACTTGTGTCATGCCAGCGTGCTTGCTACCATCCCTACCGCTGTCCTAAGCATGGCCCAAGGCTCTTTAGTCTGGGTGTAACTAGAAGCCCTATATATTACTTTTGAAAAATATTGTGTGTGTTGTGAAATTCCAAATTTTAACTTCAACTTGTCATAGAAACTAACTGCTATATCATATTTTGTAAAAACAAAAGTTCAAATTTCGAGAAAAAAATAACATTATATTATCCGAAGAGCAGATTTTAGTTTTAAAACTAGCCCAAATCAGGCTGAAAGTCATCACGTGTGCCAAGTCATGTTGCAAGACTGTAGCGCTCGCCGCACGTATGCAAAACATTCTTCTCAAGTTAGTTGACTCTGACCAAAACGGATTTGTAAAGGGTATAAATATCCAAGGTAATATCCGTCTTATTGAAGATGTACTAAGATATGTAGATAATCAAAATATTGGCGTAGAACTGCTTGCTTGTAAAATTCGTCAGTCAAATCAAATACACGGCATTGCCATGCAACTTGACAACTATAATAGACTCGAGGTCCGTATTTCCACCTTTGCCGACGATACAACCATTTTTGTTAAAACACCCAATTGTCTTAAAAACGTGATGTCTATCTTTGATAAATTTACTAAACTTTCAGGGCTTGCAACAAATAAAGATAAAAGTGATGCTTTATGGATCAGATCTTTGAAATATAACGATTACTATGTTGGTGATGTCAAATGGAAACTAGCTCCAAACAACACTATAAATATCCTAGGTGTCACCTTCTCACCAAGCACTTCCATTGATAATCTCGAATGTAATTGGATTGGTAAGATGGAAAATATTGAACGTTCTATACGTGCTTGGAAAATGCGTGGCCTCTCAATGACAGGTAGACATTTGATTGTTAGAACACTGTTAGCATCACAATTGTCATACATTGCCTTTTTGCCTTTTTTATGGATATCCCTGATAAAATTATTATGAAACTCAATAACATGTTCTTCAAATTTATTTGAGGCAGAGAAGAAGCAGTCAAACGCAACACAGTGATTGCCGATTACGATAAAGGTGGTATAAACATGTTTCACACCAAACTATTTTTAATTGTAACTGTACATTTAAGCAGCTTAACAACATGTGTCATATTATGTTAAGAGATTGCCTTCTTTTTATTATAAGCTATTTAAAATCTGGTTCGACACTAAGCAAGTTATAATCAAATAGGATATTGCATATTGCAGATCATGTCTTCATCAAGTTGTATGGAATAATGATGTTATCCAATTGAAAACTAATATACTATTCTTCATAGACTGGATTAAGTCGGGAATTATTTTTGTGGGTGACCTATTTGACGATGATGGTTCTTTCTTTTCCATTAACCACTTCCGTAATCGTCTAAATGTTAAGGGTGCCGTAATTTTACAGTATTACGCTCTCCGCAAAGCGCTTCCCATTGATTGGAAATTAACAAAACGCCTGATGACAATGCAACGACTCCCGACAACAACGGAGAAGATGTTTATTTTAATTCAGTCCCTATTGATACTTGTACAAACAACGGTTTTAGGAAAGCCATGATTCACAATTTGTATGTTCCTCCTCTGTGTACACATTTTTGGCCACTTAGGTTCCCCAATTACTCTTTCAATTGGACCGCCACTTCCACAGTGCACCGATGAAGCGAGGTTGATCTCATTAAATTGGAAAACCCTCCACAATATTTATCCCACCAAAGTATTTCTATGTAAGATGGGTAAGGTAGAGAATACTATTTGTCACACATGCAACGTAATTGACTATATCGACCATTTCTTTTTCAAATGTAATCTAGTTAAACAGCTATGGTCTTACGCTAGTCAAGTTATCTCGCGTAAATTATCTACATGTTTTGTATTAACCACTGAAATTGTTATATTAAACTATCACATTAATTATACTTGTAATAAATATAAGAGGACCTGACGTTTCGATTCTAACAGAATCTTTATCGAAGGTAAAATGACAGAATACAACATTACACAACATATATATAGACAGAGGAACAATAGGCAGGAAGTCAAAGTGACAGATGAATGAATAGGGGAAGATATCATGCTAGACAGCTGATTGATGAAGTGGATAAAATAACAAAGGGATGACATAGACAAAGGGGAGATTAAAAAGTAAAAGGCAAATGGGATATAAAAATAATTGGTGAGTGAAATCAAAAATTAATTATACTTATGAACATAGCGATTTAATATTTATTAACCTCATCATCGCCGTTGGGAAACTGTGCATAAGCAAGTTTAGATATGGCAACCAAACAAATCTGTTATTCCTATTTAAAAAAGAACTCTGTCTTCGTAGACTGATTTCACTGTAATTACTATGTCATGTATATCAATTATGTCGTGATATTAAATGTATGTCTTAAATATTATAACTCAATGTTTTTAATCGATTGTCACATTGTACACATTTGCTATTATTATATTATATTATTTGGTAAATATTGATATATTATGTATCATAGAATAAAGAATTAATAATAAAAAAAAAAAGAAAAAAGAAGGAAAAAAAAGAAGACTGCAGCGCCTTGTGCTTGCTACCAGTTCCACCGCTGCCACACTCAAGGTCCCCCAGCATGCGGTCAGTGGTGTTGGCTCAACATGTCAAACTTGGGCTCAAACTTTACAGGCAACTGGAATGTAATGAGACGTTATTCGTAATTGGCGATTTCATGTCAAATAGAGAGACATACTCGATGTCACGCCGATAAACATACAACCTCGTACTTTTACTGCAATATAATGAACCGTAAACTTCTACATTTTCCTAGATAGTGTCGGTTACCAGCAACCATTTCATTTCAGACTAGTGGAATAGATAGTTTATACGTTCAAGTTTATTTCACGAATGTAATAAGGTCAACTATTGAACAGCTCAGAAGAATGATTAGAACAACTACATCATTCTCGTCTCGGCTATATAACTAGCCTCGTTTTCGGAGTACTATTTGCTCTGAGTATGCTCAGTTGGATAGCACGGCTCTCTTTTGACGTAAGTGCGCCAATTCACAAGTGCTACCGCAAGCATATAACGGACATCAACTGCAGCGCCCACTAGCGACCAGCTGAACAATAGGAATCGAACCACAGCTAAACATCAATGGTCGCTAATTGCTCTGATGTCAATTGTCCAAAGCTAACTATTGGGTGTCACTATATTAGAAAATTAGAATTAGAATAAAGTTGTTGTTTAATGGTATGGATGTAATGAATATTAGTCAAACCTCTATTATAAATGAAATGAGAGCCCAATGCCATTCCCTTGCAACATAGCAGATCGATACAGATGAGTGAAAATTAACGTGTCGCAAAAAATTCAAAAATTCAACCAAAAATATAAATGTTTGCAACTTTCATTTCAAGATTTCTCTGTTATGTGTGCAGTAAAGAGAATGATTTCGTTTGTAATACTTATTTATACATCGAGGAATATTTTGATAGCTTTCTTATTGATATTGATTCTATAAATCGTCTAATATCAATACTCCCGTAAGTCCCAAAATATAAATAATTTAGTTGTCCCCGGTCAGTCCTTATATTTGGTCATCTCTAAAACATTTTTAGTGAGTTCACACGCTCACAATAGGCCGTTGAACAATAATAATAAATAATAATAATAATTAGTATTTATATAGCGCCTTTCCAAAGTGATCAAAGCGCTGTAATTTCGCTGCTGGTGAATCATCAGAATCAGGTCGCATCAACTAGGGTGCTGCCAATTTCTAGCGCAAACCTATCCGCACTTAGATTGTAACATCCACCATTTTTCAATGCAGCTCCCCAAATACCATTGGGTCAAGGAAGTTTTTGATAACCGAAACAACTAATCACAGATTTTGAAAGCAGGAGGAAACCGGAGATCCCGGAGAAAACCTGCGAGATCGTGTATGGATCGTGATAAACCAAATGCACATAAAGCCCGACCGAGCACAGATTTCGAACCCGGGATTCATTGGTGCAAAGCGAGGGTATCTACCGCTGCGCCAACACGCTCTCCCAACAATGATGTAAATAAAGAAACAAACCAATACAACAACAAAAGAATTTCAACATATTTCCCAATCGCCACTCTGTCCATCAACGGCTAATAATTGGCGTTTGAACTCACGTCAACTTAGCATAATCACACCTTACTACAAATAAATGCCTTCATTTCACACTGGTCTATCTGTAGTCAAATCCGGCGCCACTGCACTGATACAATACAGGTATATGTTCATCGGTTAAGCATGAGCGGGTAATTTGACTACGAATAAGGTTTAATACGAGGTTTTAGAACTGACGGAAAATAAGATAGGAAGGTCGAGGACAACCAAACAATATTTTATTATTGGCATACTGCTGGTTGGAAAATTCAGTCATGGGTGATTAGTTCAATAGTTAGATGCTGTCACTTGGGGGCGCTGTAGTTAATGGCCATAGTCTACCACTTGTGAATTACGAATAACGTCTTGATGACGGTGTTCTGCCAATTGAAATGTGTATAAGTGTAATTTTAGACCTAAATTGAACCTAACGGTTTTTTTGGGATAATTATCATGGATACAATGAAAAACCCTCCTCAACATCCTCCTGTTTTTTAATTACATTTACTGCTTATAATCATTAGTAATATATGTTTGTATTATGCCATGATCGGTATTGGTACTTATGGATTAAATTACTGAATATATTATGAAACACTTTGATAAATTGTTCATTGTTAATATATACAATAGAATAATTGTCTTATAATTATTAGTGCCCTTATATCTCAATCGCAAAGCAGATGGCCCGCAAGAGAGAACATATACAATATAGGAGCGTCAACTGAGAGAGCATTTTTCATTTAGCATCTGTAGGCCCTATGTATCAATCGAATTTAGTATGTTTGTCACTATGAAGAGGATTCGGTTACTCCTGTTATTGTCTCTGGTATTAGCCAACACTATTCCATCACAGGTAAGTGCATTTAATGCGGGATGTGGTGTTGATAATGACAATTGTGTTTATGAAGTTGGAAAGTGGCCTATCAACAACAAAAAATCTAGTTTTTTTATGTGTCAAAATTCAAATATGCATTTGCTGACATCGCGGTCTTATCAGGTATGGAAACCATTTATATAATTACAGGATTATATCATCAGCTGAATACGAAATTTAGTGAAGTTACAGACATTTGTTATTAATCTATGATAATGGAAAAGTCAGAATAATAATAAAGAATAATACACCTTCTTCAAGCTCCCCACATAGTTTACCGTTACCATTCATTTTGAATGCACATTAGCCAAAATATACTATTATAGTACGGTATTAATTTCACAGAGTGCATCAGTATCAGAGAATGAGAACAAATTACACGCTAGCAAACGTTCAACATTGGAAGAGTGCGATGACTGTTTTGAGTCTGATATGAAGTTGACCCCCGCACAGCAAGCTGTTATCGGTGCTGCTATTGAAGAGGAATCCACTGGGTTCTCCAGGACGCCACAGAAGATGGTACCGGACGTCATTGAAAAAAAATCAAGTAAGTTTTTTGTATGTAGCATTTCTGAGAGGTTAATTATGGGACACGGAATACAATACTTTATAGAACAAACTCGCACCTATCTCTCACCTTACATTTAACAGAATCAATTACATGGTGACAGATAAGGTAATATTAGTTTCATTTCACCTCCGAGTGACTGTTGGTATGAGAATTAGGCAGGCTGAAACATATCCCATTAGTACTTTCGGTCACTGTCCGAATTAAGGGGGGGGGGGGGGGGGGGGGGGACTGGTTGTTCAGCGGACAACCAAGCAGGAAATATTAGTTGTCCGCCACAATGTTTGGTTGTCCGTATTTTGGGTGTATTTGATTTAATGGATTTACTTTTTTATTACTGCCGATACCGACTATAACTAGTAGGAGTGCGTACGGTATGAATAATGTACATGTACAAAACAAGGTCCTATCGATCGATGATAAGATGGATATTTGCAGACTTTGCGGTCTGAAATTTGAATTTGAGTATTTATCTGGTTGATTTGGTTTCATTCACAGTTCTGTGAATTATTTATATGTATGGGTTATTATCTAGTAATATTTTGGGTTGTCCGACGGACAACTGCAAAAGTGCATTTTGGTTGCCCGTGGCTCATTTTGGTTGTCTCGGGCCACCGGACAACCACTTAATTCGAACGCTGCTTACGGTAGGGATTGGCCAAAGAACTAACGTGTATATAATATGCTATACATCTAACAAAATCAGTTAGGGGCGATATCCAAACTCTACAGTGATTTTAAATCATTTTTCTATCGATTTTACAACGATATTCCAACGGTATTTCGTTCTATTGTTAAAAGCATCGGAAAAAGATCGGTGATTAACTAGAAACCTGTCTACTTATCTGGCGTTAACAATATAACTATTGTAGTACTCTCGATGGCTGCATTAGTGAAGCAGACAGATCAAAGGCGCAAGGAAGGTTGTGTTATATTCTTTAAGAAATACTATATTATAGTATTCTGTATAGAGCAAATTTCGCAATCAACAAGATGTTATTGAGACGAGTATGTTTACTAATGGGGAATTTGCCAAAGAGAATGTCATTATCGCACAGCGAAACCTTAATTTTACATTTGCATAGTATCCATTCCTCGAGTTTTCTCCAGATGGTATTAGTAATAGGGCACATACAGAATATATGATAAATTGTTTCCTGGACCTGTTGGTGTATTATATAGTTGTTTATGTTGAAGTCAACTGCCTGTTGATATATTTTTTGGAAGATATATATATATACGATTATTTACGGCACTACAATTAGGCTTCATAAATGTGAAACAGATTTATATGTAAAGGATTAATGTCTTTAAGTATTCGTATTTGAAGAATGGAAGTACCTGAATATTACATAGCAATAGAATGGATGGGCAACTGAAGATAGTGATGACACATTTTAAACATGACTGTATATTTACCTGTTATGTGGACGACTTCTTCATCTCCTAAGCTGGCGGCGTACAAAATTGTGTGCTGTTATTGATGATGGTCATTGGAATACCACTTACGTCTGTGGTGAACTTTGAGTATACAGCGTGGACGAAGTGGTACTCCAGTGGACCAGCATCGTTATATAGTCCACTCTTCTACTCCTATTTACTGATGCTTGTTTTTGGCGTCATTGGTTTTGCAGGTCACCCCTTCATCTACTGATTCATGAAACTTCATGCTCTTGTGTTGCTCTCTGCTGCCATCTTCTGCTATCACTGTATAATATATGTAGCCTACTCCTCATGGTGTTTGCCTATGGTAGTCCACTGTTGAAGACGCCTTTCTGTTGCTCCCATCTTCGACTAGCACGATATATTGTAGGTGCTTCACATGATGTTTTTCATCGGTAGTTCACTGATAAAGTGTGTCTTGTTGTTGCCATCTTTTGCTATCACTGTATATTGTATGTGCCACACATGGTGTTTGCCCATCGTAGTTCTCTCTTGACGACGTCTCTCTGTTGCTGCCATCTTTTGCTACCACGGTATATTGTATGTGCTTCACATACTGTTTGCCCAATGTAGGATACTGTTGAAGGGGTCTCTCTGTTGCTGCCATCATCTGATATCACTGTATATTGTGTGGCTTCACATGGGGTGTGCCAACGGTAGTCCTCTGTTGATGAAGTCTATCTGTTGCTCCCATCTTTTACTATACCGTATAGTTTATATGCTCCAAATTGTCCTTGATCGTGGTGGTGCACTGTTAAAGATGTTCTCTGTTGCCCCTCTTTTGCTAGCATTGTTTATCGTATGTGCTCCACATTGTGTTTGCCTGTGGTATGGTGTTTGCTTGTGGTACTCCACTGTTGAAAACGTCAATGTGTGGTTCATGTTTTGCTGTCACTGTATAGCTCATGTGCTCTTCATTGTGTTTACCTGTGGTATCCACTGTTGATGATGTTTAGCTGTAGCTCCCAACTTCTGTTATCAGTGTATAATGTCTCCACATTGTTTTTGCTCGTAGTAATCTACTGTTGAAGATATCTTTCTATATATTGCTCCCATCTCCTAAAATCATTGTATATTTTAAGTGCTGCACGTTGTTTTTGCCGTGGTATTCTACTGTTGAAGATATCTCTCCGTTTCGCCTATCTTCTGCTATCACTGTATATTTTATATGCTCTGCATTGTGTTTTGGCCATGGTAGTCCACTGTTGAAGACATTTCATTGGTGCTCCCAAGTCATGCTATTATTAGTATTGTATGTGCTCCACACGGTGATGCCTCGGTACTTTATTGTAAGGGCTCCTCACGGTATTTGTAGGTGGTACTCCACTGTTGACGGTTTCTTTTCTTGCTCCCATTTCCTGTTATCATTGTATATTGTATGTGCTCACATGGTGCTTGCTGTGGTATTACACTGTTGACGATATTTCGCTGCTGCTCCTATATTTTGTTATCACTGTATATTGTATTTTCTCTACCTTGGGTTTGCTGTGGTTATCTACGAGTCTCTCTGTTGCACTAATCTTCTGCTATCACTGTATATTGTATGTGCTCCTCATGGTGTTTGCCCTAAGTAGTCCACTGTTGACGACATGTCTCTGTGGCTGTTATATTCTGCTATCACCGTATATTTGTTTAATAGCTAACAAACTCATACAGGATACACTGTATCTCGAGTAATAACATAGCCAGGGCATAGTGGAAGATTTGGCAATTTGAATAATAGGCCGGTCAATTATGTCTCCTTTTTTTACCCTTCTTGAGAACTACTAATCTTTTTGGTCCCCTTTTGACAAATTCAAACTTTGTACCACCTACTCATTTCCCCCAGCCACCCCCCCTCCCTCACCCGAATTGAATACATTTGGTCCAAATGCACCACGTCTTGCCTCTCCTACAAATGACGGTCGAGAACGCCAACATCAAAGGTGTTTACCGACCGTCTCACTCTTCTGTCAGTGTCAATTGATAGAGCCGACCTTTTTTAAGGAGTCATATTTTAACAACACAAGTGGGCAATTTGAAGAAAAATTACCTGAAGTTAATCGATATTCTCACGAAACTCATGAATGGTTAACAATCCACTATTGTTTTCAAATGTTATTGGTTTTAAGGTAGCTACATTCCTTCGATATCGCCATTTTAAAGGGACATTAAGTGGTGTTGAAAATTTTAAATGTTTAAAAATGTACTTCAGATTTCAAGATGAACATAAAAAATTGCCATTATTGTTGGTTCTACTAACAAAAACACAGCAAAACTTGATTAAATCATATCATCGCTATCTATTGAAAAACGCCCTCTATGCAAATATGGTTCGCGTTTATGTATCACGCGTAGGCCTACTGCAGGGGAAACTGTCGTCGAACGTAAAATGCTACTTGCGGCTCTACGAGCATCAATCGACGCGTCGTTTTGTTGTACAAAAAGGGCTGATTTTTCTTAATCCTTGTAGGTGTAAGTTCATACATGTACATGTAATACAATTGTAAAAATAAACAAATCCCAGTTTTTTATCTAGACATTTAGGGGAATATGGGGCAACTGGTCCGAAATGAAGGATTTTGTAATTGTATGGGCATACTGCTTTCTTTTGAACAGTACGACTTTTGTTGAAACTTGACATATATCCTTACCTTCTAAATCCAAAACATTTGGAACTTTAGGGTATTAACACATGTGATATTCTCCAGATCTTTGAAGCCACCTCCTTGAAGGACTGATTGAAAATTCGCAGATAGTAGGCTATGGGCGATATATGAAGATGGGTTTAGATCATATTTAATGTACTTTATATGATTGACAGATATGCAACAGTAAATATATATATGCATTACAGTCGTCTTAAAGATGCTAGGTGCATATTGCATTTGATGGGTGTTATATTGTAGTGTGCTTATGGGACTTTCCGAAATATGATTAAAACCATAGGTTGTGGTTGAAATGACCGTAAAAGGCGGACATTGCTAAGTTGGGACATTGGTGGTTTGGATTTGCGATCAATATTACCATTTAAGGAATGCTTCAACTTAAATCACTTATAACGGGTATTCATTTGGTAGAGTTATTAGTTTATGAATTTGCAAATAACAAAGTACACCATTTCTTATTTTAACTAAGATACTCGTCTACTTGTAGGACCCCAACGCCGTAATATTTGCGAATTTAAAGATACTCGCTGGCTACAGAAATCTGTGTAATGGCTAAAAACAAAAATGCAGTTTTGCCTTTTTTTCTGAAATGTATTGGAGTTATTGATTATTGTGACAAATGGTGGTATGTTTTAAAACATTTTGGCGTAAAATCTATTACGTCACAGGCGTGTTTGAATAATGTTTCATCTCGACAAATAATAATAACTAGCGGCGTACACTCGCTACGCTCGGGCACTCGCTAGCTGAGTATTATTATCTAAATTAGATACCTTCATGATTTGTAGCAAAATGGGCATAGATAATGAGTTTTTGATCCCTGAATTTTTTTTTCATTTGAAATAGACTTGTTCACAGAAATCTGAGTTTTGTGATATCTTTGAATCTCGGACACAATTTCAATACCCCATTTAGGAGAGAAACAATGTTATAGTTATCCCATACACCCCCCCCCCCCCCCCCCCAAATTTTCTTTTTTTTTACCAACCCCATACCCCATATAGTGTATACATAGTGTGCGGTTAGTCGTCAACATGATCAAAGCGTATAGGCTATTGTGAAATAGCAAGAGGTACTCCAGGTGCCCTTCTAATATCGGTGCCACGGCACCCTTAATAATCCAAGGATATTAATAAGACCTACCCAGAAACGCTAAATATTATTAGGTATCCCACAATAAGACCTGAAATAACCACTCAGATAGGCCCTATCCCATACATCCTTAAAATTCAGTTACCACAGGTGCTCCTAATATTCCATACACATACTCCAGGTACCCATGGTATAACCTTATAAATAATCCAGACAGATAGATTTCACAACCCACTTCGCGGACGCCCCCCCCCCCCCCCCCACCTAAATTTGCCAAGTCTCTCATAGAACACATACGTATTAAATAGATTTAGGTCTGCGACGCCACTGGTTTTATTAAGTGGCTTTATTAAGTTTTATAATAGTGAGTCTTTCATAGTTGGCGGGAGGCGGGGTCGGGGGCGGGGTCTCTCCATGATCACTTTGTACCCACCCAGTTCAGTGTTAGCCATCCTTTATTTTATTTCCCGGCCTATTGACATTAAATTATTTCTCCAGTAGGCTTAAACGTAAGTGTATTTCTACATGCGTATTTTGCTCTAACAGTATACCTTGTTTATTGATAGGCCTATCCCCCATGTATAATATGATATCACGGTTTTAGCTGGCCCTATCTATGTTATAAATAGCGCGCCCTGTCCGTGGCCCGCATTGTGGATGGTTCCGCGATGGGATTGAGGCACTGTCGTATACACGCATTTTCCCTGTCACTATTAAAAACACATGTTATCCTGGATGCATGCCTACGGTTTGTGCCTTATACGGCCGCTAGAAGAAAGTGTGCAGTTAGTCATCAGAGCGTAGTCTTTCTACATCTATCTATGAATATACTCAATAAAGTTGTCAAGAGACAATATCTAATATTGAAAACAAAATACAGACGTCAGTCACACACAAAAATACATAATAAAATAGGCCCTGCCCATGATACACCTTTAAGTTATCACAGGTACCCTTAATATTCCATACACCATTCAGGTACCCCGTGAGCCCCGTGGCCTACCTCAAGTGTTCATACTATGTAGGCCTAGGATTTTGAATTTTATAGTAGAGTATCAATTAGTGAGGCAACGAAACAGGGCGGGGGGTGGGGGGGGGGGGGGGGGGGGGGGGGGGGCGGGGGGTCCATAGGGTTGTAACCCTAGATTTCACGACCTCCTTCGCGGATGCCCACGCCCCTTAAATTTGCCATGTTCCCATATTCTATAGTGGGTCTTTCATACAAACACTGCACAAAAAGAAAGTATCCACATCTCACATCATCAATTGTTTCCAATTGATGAATCTATTAGCTGGTGTGAGTCTCATCCATTTTACCAATGACCGCATCATTCATGATCTTTGTAAGCTAACAAACCGTCTCACGCGTGCTCCGGTATCGCCCAATTACGCGTGCGCGTGCCAATCGCCTGATTTACTCGCGCCTCCGGTATTGCCCTGACTACGCGTGCGCGGGCAATCGCCTGAATACGCCGCGCGCCGACAATCGCCCGATTACGCGAGTTGTGCGCCGACCATCGCTATGGCGTGTCCAGCGTATACGAAGGCGCGTAGCAATAACAATGAACGCTGCAAAGACGAAGTACATGTCCTTCAACCAGACGCAAGTACCTGTAATTACCACAAGTGAAGGTATGCGCCTTGATAAAGTGGAAGACTTCAAACATACCTTGGAGCCTGGATGAACAACACTGAAAAGGACATCAAAACACGCAAAGCAGCTGCATGGAGAGCTTGTGGCAAACTTAGTCAGCTATGGAAGGCTAAATCATTATCCAGAAAGCTCAAAGAAAGACTGTTCAATAAGCTACAGTAGAATCCGTCCTCCTTTATGGATGTGAGGCATGGACAGTCACCCCCAAAGCTTGGTAAACAACTGGATGGATGCTACACTAGGATGCTAAGATCTGTGTTCAACATCAACTGGAGTCAGCACGTGACAAATATACG
>CM069449.1:1189833-1230065 GCA_035610835.1 Ophiura sarsii | reverse complement strand
GATATTAGACCAAGTGTGTGCTCGGATCATCAAGCTGTTACCTTGAAATTCCAAATCATACCAAAAAAGAGGACCTGGTATTTGGAAACTAAATACATCAGTTTTAAATGATACTGCCTATGTTAAAGGTATACAAGATATAATATGTAATGTCAATGCAAAAGCAGAGTCTATTAATGATGACCACTTATTGTGGGAATACTGTAAGGTAATAAGAGAATTCTCTGTTAGATATTGTGTGACAAAACAGCAACATAAACAGCAGGTTGAAAAGAATTTAGTGTCTTATCTAAAAGGTCTAAATGCTATCTATTTTCCTAACGCAAGTGTTGTAAATGAGATTGATAGAGTAAATGGTATCTTAACAAGATGTATGAAAATGCTGTGAAAGGACAGATAGTAAGATCTCGAACAAGATGGTACGAAGAAGGAGAAACAAGTAGTTTGTATTTCATTGGTCTCGAAAAGTTTCACGCAATAAAAAAAGTCTATCATAAAACTCAAACTACCTTACCAAGCAATCAGACATAGAAGGAAGAAGAAAGGTTTTACACACATCTATATACAAGTGCTAGTGTTGATAGTGACAATAATAAAGGGTATCTGAACAGTGGCGTAGCTCAGGGGGGGGGGGGTGGGGGGCAAAAAACCGATTTGTGCCCCCCCCCACCACCACCCTAAAAAAAAAGTGGGTGAGAAAAAAAGGAAATAGGAAAAAATTGAGAAAAAAGACCGAGGTTATTAGCCAAATAGAAGGCAAAATTGTACATGTAGTACAATTACTATGCGATTTTTTGTGACTGAGCGATTTTTTTTGGACTGTGCGAAATTGTTTGGACCTCACCCCCCCCACTAGAATTTTTTTTTGAGCAACCTTTTACGAACATTTTAGAAATCTTGCCCCCCCCCCCCCCCACCCCCCCCCCCCCCTGAAAAAAATCCTATTTTAACCAAAGAGGAACAAAGTAAATGTGAAGGTTTATTGACTCATATTGAATGCAAAGAAGCAGTAGATCAACAAAGACCGGGTAAAAGTCCAGGTTGTGATGGCATTCCAGCAGAATTGTATAAGGTGTTCTGGAATAAGTAGTTTATTAGTTTTAAACTCATTAAATTGCTGCTTCGAAAAAGGTCACATGTCATCCACTCAACGAAGAGCAATTATCAGTTTAATTACAAAAAAGGCGACAAACTTTTTTTTTAATTTTATTTTTTTAATCTTTTATTGTTTGTTTCTATCATAATTTTCACATTTCACATAGTTTCATCATGTTTACAATGCATTATCGATACATGTATAACACATTTTTCATATGATTTTCATCATGTTTACATTGCATATCATATATATACATGTTTAGCACATTTTCATGTACTTTTCAGCATTTTTATATTTTTATATGCTTTTCGGCATGTTTACATTCATAATTTTCACATTTTATGTATAGCACATTTTCATATACTAGTACATTTTCATATGCTTTTCAGCATGTTTACATTTCATATCATGTATAGCACATTTTCATATGCTTTTCAGCATGTTTACATTTCATATCATGTATAGCACATTTTCATATACTAGTACATTTCAAATGCTTTTCAGCATGTTTACACATTTCAATTACATATAACACATAACACATTTTCATGTGCTTTTCATGTTTACATTGAATATCAGCATTTTTTATAATTTTATATACGGCATGTTTACACATTTTGTATATGCTTTTCAGCATGTTTACATTGCATGTCATGTTTAACACATTTTCATATGCTTTTCAGCATGTTTACACATTTTCATGCTTTTCATTCAGCACGTTTACACATTTTCATATGCTTTTCGGCTTGTTTACATTCATGTTCACATTTCAATAACACATTTTCGTGTTTACATTGGATATCATTACGTAACGGCATGTTTACATAATTTTCAACATTACATTATATACATCATGTATCATTCATACAAATATCTTTGGTATGCCGGTATACATAGACAAACAAACAATAAACAATTTCATTTTAACATCGTTTTATAAATCTCTGATTTGCAGCTCAAACAATAATAAGCTGATTAAATGTGGGTGTTCCCGTAACGGAACTTGCTGATAACTAATTTACCACACTTATTATTTTATTTATAGAATTGTTTATGTCTTCATCTTCTTATTATAACCAAATAATACATCTGTAACTGATACTTTAATTAAACTATTGTGTTGTTGCGATAAAATATTGTTGACTTCAGTCCATACACTTTTTATTTTCTTACAATAATCAAAGAAATGTTCAATATAATCTATTTCATTACACATGTCACATATAGTATCATGCTCTTTACCTATTTTGTGGAGAAATATCTTCGTCGGGTAGATGTTACTAATTATTTTCCAGTTTAATGTCATGAGTCGTGGTCCTTAATTTGCTTAATATGTTTGCCCCAAATTTCGCTCCACTCAAAATTGTTATACTCGAATTTCTTTTCCCAAAACAATTCGCAAATTGGTTTTGTATTTATTTTATCTATCATTGCATTTCGATATATTTTTGTTGTACAAAGTTCTAATGAAGTGTTACCATTATTATACTTGAACGTTATACCATCCGATCTAGTACCTGTTCTTTCATTCTTCCACAAAGTAGGTATTGCTTGTTTTACAGCTATGTATTTTATACAAGCATTTGCTGGATGAACAAATCTGTCCTTTATTTCATCAAATGTATACATTTCCCCATCGTCTTTGAATAAGTCTGACACATAAACAAAACCTATTTTTATCCATCCCTTAAAGTACAATGTATTACCTTTACTCGTTATACAATCATTATTCCATATTACTTGATTATCCCAGTTTTCTATTTCGTTTATAGTTTCAGTATTTTTGATTTTAAACCAAACTTTGATTAGGTTGTGGTAAAAGGATGGTAATTTCTTTTAAAATACCTTTTACGGCTTTATTCATAGTTTCAAAACTACAATTGCATTTGAAGATATTTAGGTCTAAGCATGTATTTTTCAATAAAGAAATAGGAATATTTTTCCACGTGCTGATTTCTGAATCTGCGAGCTTTTTGATCCATGTCAACTTAAGCGAATCCAAAAAAATGCGGTAAGTTGAGCATTTTCAGCCCACCTTTTTCATATTCATTTATTAATGTTGTACGTTTAACTTTTTCTGATCCACCCCACACAAATTTAAAAAACATCCTATTTAAACGATTTACAAATCAGAGGGTAAGTCAATTATTGAACCGATAAATGATAGCTTTGATGCTAAAAGGCTTTTTACTATCAGTACCTTGCCGACCATTGTAAGGTTTCTCATGGTCCAAGCTCTGATAGATCGTTCTATCAATTCCATCTTTGACTCCCAATTTACAGATAACTCTTCTATTTTAGTACATGGGTTTACTACTACCCCTAGAATTTTTACATTAGTATTTGGTACACATTTCCAATTAATCCCCCCAATTTCTTTCGTTGATTCTCTGCAAGCACCAATCCAGACAGCGTCGCTCTTTAATTTATTAATATATAAGCCTGAAATTTGTGAAAATAGTTCGAATGTTTTTAGCACGTTTATTATTGATTCCTCATCTTAACAAATATAGTTGTGTCGTCCGCAATTTTATGCCATGTATATATTTTGACTGTCTGATTTGGTTTGCCATTACCTCGGCTGCCACGACATATAATAATGGGGACAAATTGCAACCTTGTCTTAGACCATTCATCTGTGCAAAAAAGAAGACATATGTCCATTATGTAATACACAACTGACAGTGTTATTAAATATAGTCTTAATCCAATTTGTTATTTTTTCACCAAAGTTAAATAGTTTAAGGAATACAATATGAAGTCCCTTTTAATCGTATCGAAAGCTTTTTTAAAATCAATACAGATCATAGCCCCCTTAATATTATTTGTTTCGGTGTATCTCAAAACATCTTCAATTAAACGTATGTTTAAGTTTGCACCCGCTTTTCAAGGAAACCGTTTTGATCGGTATCAATGATCGTCGGAAGTACTTCACTTATTCTCGATGCAAGTGCTTTTGCCGCAATTTTGTAATCTATATTTAAAAGTGTTATTGGCCTCCAATTGTCCAATTTGTTTCTTGGTAGTAATTTACCTTTATGTAATAAAGTAATAATCCCACGCTTGTGGGATGAAGAAAGCTCTCCATGTTCGTATGCCTCGTTAAACGAGTCTACGATCAATGTACCGACCAATTGCCAATGAACTTTGTAAAATTCTGCAGTAAGTCCATCACACCCCGGACTTTTGTTATTTGACATTTTTTTTAAGTGCAGTTAAACATTCTTCATTGTCAATCATACCTTCACATTTCATTCTATTTTCTTCAGATAACTTCGTACATTATTATTTTTCATAAATTCATTAACATCATCTATACGGGTTATACTCTTTGTTTTGTACAGATCTTCATAGAAATCCACCTGCATTTTGATGAGGTCATCATCGTTTGTCACATTTACCCCCTCGCTATCTAGGAGGCTGGTTATTACCTTATTATTAACATTTCTTTTTCAAGGTTCATAAAATATTTGGTACATTTTTCTCCTTCTTGGGACCACTGAGCCTTACTTCTAATAATTAGCCCTTGCATATGATGATGGTAAAGTAGCTCATATTCTAATTTAGTCTTTTCGTACTCTTGTAAATATTCAGTGTTATTTAGTTCTGTTACTATCTTATCGTACACCTTTTTCAGATTTTCTTCTAACATTTTTAACCGTAAGTTGTTTTCTTTAGTACTCCCCTTTGAAAAATCTATAGAATATTTTCTAATTTTGTTTTTGCATAAATCCCACAATTGTCGTTTATTTAACATATCGCCATATTCAGATATGACTTTTGCAATGAGCATTTTTATACCATCATTATATTCAGAGTTTTCTAGTAAACTGTTGTTCAATTTCCAGTAGCCACAACCCTTTTCATTTTTATGTAGATCCAATTTCATTTCAATTGCCATATGATCTGACCCATACCCTGGAATTATCTCAATTCGTTCCACGTTATCTTCAAGAATATTTGGAATAAACCAGTAGTCTAATGTTGATTTTAACTGAGTTGATTTCCTACTCCATGTAAAACGTTTTTTGTTCCCGTTATTCTTACGCCATATATCCAAAAGATCTAGAGATGTGAAAAGTTCTTTAATTTTGTTAGCGCATTCTGGTCTTAAGTGAGAGAGTCCACCTTTACCAATCATATCAATTTTTGGGTCGAGGACAGTATTAAAATCACCGCCCAGTAAGTTGTGACCGTTGATACCATATTTTAATATTGATTGCTTTAGAAATTCAAGGTAACTTTTACGGTCCTGAATATTGTTTGGGGCATATGCATTCCATACATTTATTATTTCATCATTTATTTCTATTTTCACCGCTAATAACCTTCCCTCATTGTCTTTAAAAGGCGACAAACTGCATTTAAAAAACTGGCGCCCAATAAGTCTATTGAACACTGACAACAAAATCATATCAGTGGTTTTGGCAAATCGTTTGAAGAAAGTTATAAGTAAAATCATACATACAGATCAAAACTGGTTACATAAAAGGTAGATGTGTTAGTACAAATATAAGATTAATTGATGATGTTATTGACTTATGTATAAATAAGAATAAATCGGCTCTGATTTTTTTTTGTAGATTTCGAAAAATCTGTCGACACCGTCGAATGGAACTTTATAGTTCAAACATTACAGAAGTTTAATTTTGTATAATAATATTGAGAGTTCTGTTTTAAATCTTTGTTGGAAATCAAAGTTCTTTAGATTGAGCAGAGTTTTGCGTCAGGGGTGCCCGTTATCTGCACTCTTGTTTGTTGTAGTCTCCAAAGTCTTAGCTTTGAACATAAGACAAGATAAAACTATCTCAGGTATTGTCATTGATAACAATGACGAAGAAAAATGTGAAACTCGTATTGACCAATTTGCTGACGATACAACTCTTTTCTGCTCAACGAAAGAATCTCTTGATAACATGTTGAAAATCATTAATACATTTGGATATTTTGCAGGACCAAAAATTAATGTGGACAAACTCAAGGTTAAGCATTTGGTCACTTTGTAAAACCTAACTCTGTAAAATGGCCAACTGAAAATGTTAAGTCTCTTGGTGTTTTTTTTTGGACACAATTTGATAGAATGTTACAAGAGCATTTGGCAAGAGAAAAAAAGATCGACTAATTCGAATCTTTAACTCATGGTATAGAAGAAAGCTAACGCTGTATGGTAAAGCAACTATTACAAAATGCCTTGGTATATCCAATTTAACATGTTTAATTTCTTCTCTATCCGTTCCTGAAAACTTCACGAATGAAGTGAACTCAATTACTTTCAATTTCTTACGGAATAAAATAACGGAGAAAATAAAGAGAAAGACTCTCATTCGAGATTACAATATGGGAGGAATAAAAATGTGTGATTTCAAATCTCAGTCTATAGCTTTGAAATGTGTATGGTTAACATGTTATATGTATGATGATGATAGTAAAATGAAATGCCTTTTTAAACGTTATTTAAATGCTCATGGTCCAAACTGTTTAATCTTAAATATGAATTTTGTGGAAGCAAAGAATGTCCCATCGTTAATTGGTCTACCAAAATTCTATTCAGATCTAGTAAAAGCATGGCATAATCTAGATAATGATTATAGAAACTTGGGAAAATGAACTGATCATGCACAATGGCAAGACCTTGTATTTCAAACACTGGATTGATAGTGATATAATATATATCAATGACCTTATAAATAATTATTGTATCTTTTCCACTACATATATACTTGACAAGCTTAAAAATAAGCACAACTGGATTGCAGAGCTATTTATTTTTTTCAAATCAATTCCAAAGAATTGGTTTGCTTTATTAAACGCCAACAATATGCCTATTTAAGTAAGTAATCGTTTAAGAACCTCGTGTATATATGTAAATAAAAAACGTGTAAAAATGTATTGGCAATCAAGGTATATTTACGTTCATGAAAGTTTACAATTTAGAAAAGATGGGCACAGGAACTGTTAACGTCACCAAAATGGGACGATATTTGGACTAAGAAAACTATTCTTGAAAAAGAGAGAAAATTGGCAGAGTTCAATTACAATTTATTATATAGAATCATCGCTACCAAAGCATACTTATATAAATGGAATAAGGCAAACTCACCCAATTGTTATATGTGCAACACGTCAGATGATTATCTACATTCATTTATTGCCTGTCCTTTGTCAAAAAGCTTTTGGGTTCATTTTAAAAGATTTATTATTTCTAACAAATTTCCATGTCCAGAGATATCGTTAAAAATCATTGTACTTGGTTATAAACCAGATAATCAAAATGTATTGAATGTAATGTTAAATATAATGATTAGTCTGGCGTCGTTCACTCCAGACATATCAAGATCACTGATAATAAAAACGTTGATGCATTTTAATGGTTTCTATACGAATTAAGTTTGTCAACTCACCTGCGAAGATCTTGTGTCGTTGATGATCATTAGCCATCTATCTTCATGGTAATGGTAATTGTTGGTCATGCTGTTCGCTGGAAGAGTCATGTTTTTGTTCATATTTGTAACTTATTGATACCAGTATGTTTAATATATTGTTATTATGTTATATAACTATGTATAGAATATAGATAAATGACAAATAAAAAGAATGGGGAGAAAAAAGAAGAAAAAAACATTCCTGTCGTCACTCAAAATCAACTGCATGGTTTCGTGGAAGCAGGTCTCACATGAACAGTCCACAGGAAACAAGTATACTTTGCTGGTTGGCAGGCACAGGAGTCAGTTATGGATGATAATTTCTCGGTCATATATGGCGCCTTATAGTAACTCCAATTGATAAATAAGGGTAATTGTTATAAAAACAATCAATATCGAAATGGTGGCAAATGTTTAGAAGGTAAAGAATCATGTCTGAGATAAATTGTTAGTTGTATACTAAGTCATTGGGTTTCACGGGTGCTCATTGAATTTGAAGCTATTTACATAATATTTTGATTTATGGATGCCATGAGGCCATTTCTTATTAATATTTTAAATTCTATGTGTTCTTTGAAGCAATTTGCTGAAGTTTAATCATGAACCGGATCGCTATAAGGCATCGAAGCGCATCTAAATTATTCAGAGTTATTTTTCGCAAATAATACATCAGGCAAAAAATTAAAACTGAGTTGCGCAAATTGTGTTTCATTATTAATATTGATAAAATTCAGCTGAAAAAATCACCATTTTCCTTATAAAAAACCCGGAAATGGTCTCATGATACATCAACACTTTAACATTTTCCGGATCACAATTCATTGGGCTACGGATTTCGGTTTCATTGAGTGGTTCATTTTTTAAATAAATTATAGTGCTATCAAGTACAACTTTCACGGGCCTTTACAATGTGTTAATATGTATTAAAATATGCCAGGAAATGGCCCTTCAGCTCTTTTTAAGATCTCAGAATTTCGCAAAACCAAACGCCTCAGGACGCTCGACTTGTCAGGTCGTTTTGCTTTCCTGACTGTAAATGACAAACCCCCTAACTGAGAGGGCTGGCTGTGGGCCTGGTAGACAATACAAAACCATGACATTACAGATGATTAAAGAATTGCTCATAATAAAAATGCACTATAGGGTGAAACTTCAAGCCCTCTCTCAGTCATTTGTCGGTCTGTGTAGTCACACATATGCTGCTGCTATTATTTACTACCCTCATTTGTTGTATTACTTTGAATATTGGAATTGAGTGACAGAAATAGTATCAGCAGCATATGTGGGACTAGAGTGAGGGACAAACAACTATATTCATCGTCATAAAGCTACATGGACAAAATTGATTAACAAACAACTACAGGGTGTCCCAAAAGTCTATGCACGACTTTGCAGCTTTGTATTTCACGAAATATAAGTCGTATTAAAAATATGAATACATATTTAGAAAGAGGAGACATAGGAAATAATTTTGATACCAAACATTGGAGTAATATCTGTTTGTAATGCCACCCTAGAAGTTAATATGTATTACTGCAAAAATGTAATTTTATACTTCGAGGAATAAAGTTCATAAATCCATACCTATAAGAGGTCAGAGGTACCAAATATCATTGGTTGTGTCGTGTTTTTACAAGAAAAATATGACAAGGGGGTCATAAAATTAATAACCATTGTAAATGGGGCGGGTGGTGGGGGGGGGGGGGTGGGGGGGGGGGGGGGGGGGGGTAAAAAAGATATTTAAATAAGGAGGCATAGGCCTAAAGATGCTTAACCCGATGCAAAATCCAACAAAAGCACCGCACCGCAATTATGGAAGTATACACAACATAGACCTCAAAAAGTTATTTTTGGGAGCGCGACCCCTATAGCATTATGCACGCTCACATGGACATCAGCACACATCATGATTGTGTCATTATTTGTCCCGTGTCCTCCCCCGTTATAGCTTTATTGCTTGCTATACACCCAAACCCAAATGGGTACGGGTTATTTTTGAGCCCACCACGTTGAGAGCGCAACCCCAGCCCAGCGAGATGCCCGATCACCTACCTGGACTCCGGCTTAACATGGCCATTATTTGTTCCGTGTTAGGCTACCCCCCCCCCCCCCCCCCCCCCAAGATCAAGTACCTGGATTATTAATGGCACATGGTATGTTATGGATTATGTTAGGGGGGGCTGTCATTTTCTTCGGTAAGAGGGCCAGGGTAGAGGTACCAAATATCATTGGAGGTGTCGTGTTTTACACGGAAAATAGGGGGGGGGGGTCATGAAATAAATACCATTATCAGGGGGGGGGTGGGTCAAAACTAAATTTTAGTCCAAACAAATCTTAATTTTGTCTACATTTGTCTACCCTTATTTTTAATTTTCCCTTCCGCATCAACCCCCCCTCCCCCCCACCCCCAATTATTCCGAATTTTTACCATTCCTAGATAGGCCTGAGCATGGAAGTGGTCATAACAATAATCACGTTAATTGAGCGGGGTGGCGTCATAAAAATGACGATACATGACATTTTGGGACCGTGTACAAAAAACACACCAACACACCCCCTACAAACCGCTCAAGTGGGGCTCACTACTAGCGGGGCCCGCGCGAAGCGCGGGTTCCCGCTAGTAATAATAATAATCCGACCGTCCGACCCTGACTTCGACCCTGAAAGGGCAAGTCACCTTTTTTTTTTGGGCCTAAGGGAGCTCTCTTCATGCTCCCCGCACAGAATGAAGAGCGCCCTCAAACATGTGTTAATATAGTAATGTGGAGCACCTACCTGATTTTCATCAGTGCGCCCTCTTTTTGTCACAGAACGCTGCAGAGGAACCATTTGGGTAGGATGCAAATACTTGATAGTACGTGTAGATATAATAGAACCTACGTAATTGTATTACTTAATGGTACATGTTGGCACATATATATCAAACGGAGAGAAACAACTAAATTGTAGTAAGATTCAGTGTATATAATTTATCATTCATTGTATCTCTATGACTAACAATGAACACACAAAAGAAAAATGGAGGAGCACGTGCGTAGGTGGTGCCACCATTACGCCACTATATATTATTTGTAATATTAGTGTACACGACAATACTCGATGGCTTCATTCCTTTTTTTATAACAACAACAACAACAAATGAGCAAACAAAAGAAAAAAGGACGAGATACTATAGTCTAGGTGGCCATCACGAGACAGTGACGTAACTGCGTATTCTACTTATTGTAGCACATAACGCGCGCGCCTAATCGAGGCGGTGGCGTATACACACGAGCGTTGAAAAACGGAAGATACATATGCGTGCGTAAAAGCTGCGCCTGTAAAGTTACGTCACTGTCCAGAGGAAGCCAAATAGAGTATAGATATGTAATTTTTAATTTTAGTAGACACCGAAATACTCAATGGCATTCCTTTTTTATAACAACAAATAAAACCACAATACCTAGAGATATGTTACAGGTGATACTCATTGATATACAAATACGGCATCAATGGAAAGCTAAGATTGCGTAAAACGTTCTTTTTATTTCATCTAAAAATAAACTGGAGAACTGAAAAAGTAATAAGTAATTAAATTTGAGAACAAACAATGACGTCAGAAAAGAGACACACAGATGTGCATAGACTTTGACGTGATTTAAAATGGCATAGAATTGATTTCAAATTGACTCATTATAAAAGAGAAGAGTAGGAGACATATTGCGATGAAAGTAAGTGAAGATATAAGGGGAACTATGATGTGACATATGACGCTAACGATGAAGATGTTATTTACTACATGGTGAGTCAGAACGAGTTGGACTCAATTTGATAACATCTTTAAAAGTATGTCATTATCAAAACATTCTTTAATCAGATATGATATAAAAACAGCAACAAAACTCGGCTGTTGTAAAATCACCTATAATTTTAAAATTGTTACTTATATTCTAAAAATGAAAACACCAGGAGACGGAAAATTGAATTACGGTGATTTTGACACCTTGTTTGTTAACAACGATAAAGTATTGTTGTCGCGGTATGTGCTTACAGATGAAAAGTGCCCATTTCCATTGTTGCAGTAACTCCTATTGATCTCTCTGATTCAGCGTGAAGATAATAGCTTGAATTTTGATAGTTTGCCCATGGCGATGACCTGTCCTGTCTGACTTCTCGGACCTTCTGAGCATTTGGAGTTTAAATTCATCCTTTTTAATTGTAATAATAATAAAGGTCTAAATGTTATTGTCATCGCAGCCAACCGGCTGAATTGTAACACTAACATTACAAATCAAATACATGATTAAACAATGCAACGTCCAGGCAGCAGCTAAATCAGCGCCAAGTAACAACATAAACCAACATGAACATGATGAACAAACATACATAACCCCTATTATAGTAACCCCCTAATAGGCAATGTAGACTAAGTGCCTTGCCCAAGGACACAAACACATTGGTACCAGCGGGGCTAGAACTCACAACCTTATGATTAGGAGACCGGCAACTAATCCACTGGACTACACGTGCTCTACAAAAAGAAGTACGCCTGTCATCCCCATTACATTTGTCCCAGATTATGCTAATCAAGTTTACAGCACAACAAGAACAGCTAATCAAAATTCCCGCTATTATCTTCACGCTGAATCAGAGAGATCAATAGGAGTTACTGCAACAATGGAAATGGGCATTTTTCATCTGTAAGCACATCTAGGCAAATTTAGCTCTAGATATGAAAAGAAATTGAATCCCAAGTGAAATTTTTATTCAAAAAATCAAGGGTCTTTAAGAAAAACATCAGAGGATTAAATTGAAGTCATAATCAATTGTACTACTTACAGCAGGATATTCAACAAAATTGTAAGCCTTTCTTTGCAATGTAATGACAATTGGAACCAGTAGACACCGGTGACGTAAATCAGTGGTCAATTGAAGCATGCTGTATTTGCTCAAATCTTCTTTGTACACAGATATTGTTATACATAATTGACCTTCAATGTGAGTTTTATTTTTAATTTTAAACGAAGAGTCTATGACAAGAAGGAAAAAAAGGGAACAAGAGCTACATTGTGATCAAAGATCACGAACCTTAGTCGAGTGTGTTGACCCTTAACCACATGGGTGACTAGTCCACAAACATTTTATCTCACAATATGTTATTTGGATAATTGTTTGCTTAAACGACCCCTAGTGACCGTTTCTAAGATGTTTAAACAAATCTTCAAATTTAAACAACTTTGATAACATACAAAAATAGACAACTCATCGGAGGAACGTATTATTTCGTCGTATTCTATAACGATGAATGTGTTTATAAAAGCAATAAAGTATTTTAAAAAGGAAAGCACTAAAACGTCAGCCGGCATTTATTATACAAGAATTCCTTTCAAAAATATACACACGTACACAGCATTAAACGAAAATCGCCTCAAGTAACGGCTTCGTGACGTTCGACCGTGATGGCCCCTAATGACCTTTTCTTGACCTTTGACCCTAATGTAATGATTGACTTTCTGAAATGAAACATGACTGGTCAAAATTGGAGTGAATGGAGTGGAAATTTACATTTTGACCCCTAGTGACCTTTTCTTGACCTTTGACCCAAAAAACTTTTTTCTTGGCTTATCGATGCGCACAAGAACAAAGTAGTCTGGTCAAAATCAGAGCATGTCTTCAGCTGTACACCTGTATAGTTTAATGACCCCTGGTGACCCCAATTGACCCCGTTTGACATGTCACTTTTAGTAGAGAAGCAAACTATATGAACATGGATAGGAGGAATCTTTTGACAAATTTTGACAACTATCGGTCATTTCCTCTCGGACAAGTAGCATTTTAAGTGAATGGAGTGACAATTTATATGTTGACCCCTAGTGACCTTTTCTTGACCTTTGACCCCAAACTTATAATTGACTTTTTTTCTTGGCTTGTCAATGCGCACAAGAAAAAAGTAGTCCGGTCAAAATCGGAGCATGTCTTCAGTTTTACACCTGTATAGTTCAATGACCTCTAGTGACCCCGTTTGACATGTCATTTTTAGTAGAGAAGCACCCTATATGAACATGGATAGGAGGAATCATTTGACCAATTTTGACAACTATCGGTTATTTCCTCTTGGACAAGTAGCATTTTGACCCCTAGTGACCTTTTCTTGACCTTTGACCCCAACATTATAATTGACTTTTTTTCTTGGCTTATTAATGCGCACAAGAAAAAAAGTAGTCTGGTCAAAATCGGAGCATGTCTTCAGTTTTTCACTTGTATAGTTCAATGACCCCTGGTGACCCCAATTGACCTTTCAAGTTTAATCCCTGTACACCCTATATGAACATGGATACAAAGAATCATTTGACTAATTATGACAGTTATCCGACATTTTCTCTCGGAGGAGTAGTTGTTTGAGTGAAACAAGTAAAAGTTTGCATTATGACCCCTAGTGACCCAATTGACCTTTTGATTTTAATCCCTGTACACCCCATATGAACAAGGAAATTCTGACAATCATCAGCCGTTTTCTCTTGGAGGAGTAGCATTTTGAGTGAAAATGACATTTTGACCCCTAGTGAACCATGTGTAACCTTTGACCCCTTATGCTTAACAACCTGAGTAATGGTTCACCTAAGGATACTTCTGACCAATTGTGGTCAAAATCGGCCCAATGGTTACAGAGCAAAAATAGGCCTGTTGCGAACAGAAAGAAAGAAAGAAAGAAACAAACAAAGAAGAATCAGCGCAAACACAAGACCTTAGTCGTTTCTCGACTAAGGTAAAAAGCGCAAGAGCGTAGACCAAGTAGGTGGTGCCACAAATATGCTACCATATGGTCACATTTATTAAGTTGGGACCCTATTGCGTCACATGCATACATTTGACAAAAAAATACATGTGATATTGCTTTAAGCCTAATAATTCAAAAAGCATAAATCCAAAGTGTGCAAAAGTATACATTGTTAGAAAGCTGAGATATCTAGGATTGTGAATATCTAGTGTGTGTTCCAGTATACAGAGTGACTTAGGAAATATATAGGGTGTAACAAAATAAATATTACTATGAAATGTAATTTACTGTATGCTTCTTAATTTAAACATTGTGCATTGAAATAAATATTGAACCCCAGATTTGAGAAGCCAAAGGCAAGGCCCTTCCGGTCATATATTATTTGTAGGGGTTAATTAATTGTCAAACGAAAATACAGGGTGATCAAAATGTGTCAATTTTCACATTAAAAAAACCTATATATTCTGTGTGGACAGTATGACAAAAATGTATAAAAATGTTGTTTGTTCAAAAGAAACACTTAAATGAAGTTTATGAACATGCCTTTCTGGTAGAAAGGTACAATTCATTCAAATTTTATTATACATGGTTTCCAAAAATGAAGAAAACAAATTCGGCTGATTACTTACAACCTCATTTCTGTATTATGAATTGATTACAATGTTATGCCTGGCATTAATTGCACTGACATCTTGCTAACATACATAGTTAAAACTGTTGATCTATAGAAATCAGCATTGGATATTGAACAATTTGATATACTAAACACTAAACAGTGATATTATTGTGCGGATTTGGTGGATAAAATAAGCACTTCCTAGGTAATTAGTATCAATATAATTAGCAAAGATTTTCTAAAATATTAAGGAACATTCAACATTAGGTCCAACTTCATTAAAACACTGCAGAGATATTACCCCCCCCCCCCCCCCCCCCAGTTACCATTTGAAATGGGTAATAATCTGCCGTTGATACATTTTCAGATGGTATTTGTTGTATAATTAATTAGTAATATTAATTAATTGGGGATGTAATTAACACTTATTAAGGTTTGGTAATTACAATAATGATACTAATCACACAAAATAATAATTCAATGAACTAATATACACAAGGCTTAATAATTTATTTTGCCCATCCCATTGGAAATACATAGCATGCATCCTCACACGCATGCATCCTCACCCGCCTCCACGGCTGACTAATTGTAATTGACGAGTTATAGTAATTAATCTCAACTTGATTTAACATTTTTCTTATAGATACTATTAAAGCAATAAACTATCTTCCAAATGAGACTAAATATACTCAATTGTGATGTATGGTTTGGAAAATATAAGCATTTGAATGGCAAATAAGCGAAAAAATGTTGCCCATCCCATTGGAAATACATAGTGTGCATCCTCACCCGCATGCATCCTCACCCGCTTGCACCCTGACTAATTGTAATTAACGAGTTATAGTAATTAATCTCAACTTGATTTATACATTTTTCTGATAGATACTATTAAAGCAATAAATTATCTTCCAAATGAGACTAAATATACTCAATTGTGATGTATGGTTTGAAAAATATAAGCATTTGAATGGCAAATAAGCAAAAAATATGTGACAAATCCACCCTTTTTAGGGTCCCAACTTAAGAAATGTGACCATATATCACTTGTAATTTGAGTGTACACCACAATACTCAATGACTTGTTTCCTTTTTTATAACAACAAATGAAACCACACTACACAAGAAAGAATACAGAGTGAATCAAAATAAAGTGTAATCAAAATAAAATAAATATTTAAAATATTTCTTACCAAATTATGAAGGCAACCAATGGATGAATGAATATTTGCATTGAGTTGTACTCAATGACGCATGACATTTTTGATTAAGTGCCTACAGGCATGAGACACAATAACTAATTGATGAGACAAAACAAATGTACTCAGATATTGTTTTCATACATTAAATGCAAAATAATGTCATTGTTTCGTGAATTCAGCAGAACAAAGATAGAATCATGCTTCTGTGATCATCGGATTAGAATGTGCGCCGTTATTCAATAGTGAAAATCAAAAAAGCTTGTTAGAGAAATATCACAACATCTTGGTCGGTTTTTGAAACGTACACTTTTATCTAAATTGACATAAAACTAATTTTAAGTAACTTAAATTATTTTGAAGTTAATGAGACAGCCTATCTACCATAATACATAACATGAGAAACTTGTGCACAGAGATTTAGAAATATATACATTCCAAAAGTTGAGTACACCCTGCTTATTAAGGGTGATATACATTTACGGTATCAATGGAAAGCTCAAGTTGCGTAAAACGTCCAATTTCATTTCACCTTAAAATATAAACTAAGAACTGAAGAAGTAATACGAAATTAAAGTTTGAAAAACAGACCCCATACGATTCAAAACAGGAATGAGTTTGATGACGTCATAAAAGGAAAACCAATATTAAAGCATATCATAACACAGATGTGCATAGACTTTGACGTGATTTAAAATAGCATGGAAACAGAGCAAATTTATTACAAAATTGACTCGCTATAAAAGAGATGAGAAGGAGACAGACTGCAAGGAAAATAAGCATAATTATGATATTACGCTAACAATGAAGGTGTTACTACCTGGTGAGTCAGAACGATTTTGACTCAATTTGATAACATCTTTAAAAGTATGTAGTCATTTATCAAAACATTCTTAAATCAGATATGTTATAAGTTGGTATGTAGGAAATACTTGTTCAAAAATGCAAGTATAGATATGGTTCAATTTTGAAAAAATAATAATCCTACTGAACTCGTGAACACGGTTCTATGGTTAAACAAGTTTGAATGAACAAATGTGACTGCATCTCAACACTATTCTTTCACGTTAAAGTAAGATAAAAACTCACAAGAGATTCCTCATACATAATTGAATAATGGATATGAATGTTAATTGGGCCTCATAAAGGAGTACTTGAAGTTGTACAGTTTGGCTTAGCTTTGTCATTCAAAGCAATATTTTATGACCAAACATAGTCCGTGTGTCAATGAGACATTAATGAAAATATCATAACTCTTCACCGCAGCAATCAATTTTGAACATTTGAAATTCTTGAGAAAGACAAGGTTTATACTTTCCATGCAGCTATTAAATGTTTTACCATTATACATTACAGATTGTTCAGAATTAAACCTTTGTCTGTACTTAAAGTTAACGATATAACTATGGTAACGAAATTCAATACTTTATACGTTTTGAAATAGTTCGTGACATATTTGAACTGTAGTCTGCAGACGACTACCGCGTCGAAAGTATAGACCATATACAAGAAATCCTCAATTTTTTGTCTTCTTCAGGAAACTCAAATTGCCAGAAGAAAATATGCAAACTTGTGTCCAAATAATTCTGAATCACACTGTACTTCTGATATTAGGCTTAGCAAGTTTGTCATTTACAGAGATAAATACCTAAAGCCTACGAGTGACAAATTTAAAATAAAATAAAAAAATCTGAGCCTAATATTCTTCTGGAAGGCGTCCCACAAGAATCAGTTATTTGACCATCATCATTTACCATGTACACATCACCGTTGAAATACGTCATTGATTTACATGGCCTTGGCATCTAGCGCCACCTGTATAAAAAGTAATGATACTTATGAGATCAAGGACCAGTGATTACACTGACAAAATTTCATCGATATAGCTCCTTCACTTCTGGGTGATTTCAAAAGCTTTTTGACACCCCCTCGTATATACATCATATTCACATATTTTCACAATCAATTGTCTAACAAGATAATAATTAGGGCTCAATGAATGTTCAATTTAAAAAGAAATGGCAGGTTGCTGTCTGAATCTGAAGAAGACTATGTTGTTACTGTTTCTATAAAATAATTGGAAGTTTAATCTGACAAATTGAGAGGAGATAACCTCATGGAAGCATAAACCTTTCATCATTAGCTTCATTTCTACTAATAACTTTATCATAGATGTACAGAGCGCAACACTTTTTATGTGGCGTGAATACATAAAGATCCCTCTAACCCTAATGTTTTGACAAAATAGAAGATAAATATCAAGTAAAGATGCTGCTTTTAAACCACTGTAAACAGTGACTTTCAATGGATGAGTAGATGATGTACACGTCCTAGCCACGAACTAATGGTCTGCAGCTGCTGACAGTATTTACACGTCCTAGCCACGTACTACTAAAGGTCCACTGCTGACGGTATGCAGATCTTCATTAGATCGTCGAACGCGGGATGTCTGGGCATTACAATCTGCCTTGCAAATGGAATTAGGAGATGTAGAGTCGCAAACTACGACGGAACAGTGCAAGAATACCTGAAAAAAGACAATATAATATAAAGAACGTTGGTGGAAATATGTCCTACTTATTCCGGTAATTTCATTGAAATATCTCTTTTTGTTCCGCTGCGGCAAGACATTATACGAAAGTCGATGACATTTTCTATTTTCATTTTGGCTTACATAATTCATCTTTACAGCTATTCTATCTAGCACTACCGGCATTTCAAACAATGAACACCACACCTCATAAGTTACATTAAAAACTACCGCCAAAGAAAGGATGGTTAAAACCACTCAAGCTAATCAAAGTCTGCCTTATTACATCAAAGCTTTGTGTTCTTTGCGCACAGCAATTGATTGTTATCAAGATATATGAAGAGGTTTTTTGCAAAAGGGCCTACATCCACTTTGGCTCTTATTGAGAAAAAGTCAAAAAACTGTTTCTAAATATTCAAGTTGAGCAATTGAAAAACTGAATGGATTATGAAAGAGGTACACTACATACTAATTTAAATTGAAATAAATTTCAAATGTGCTAGTTTTTAAAAAAAAAAAAAAATCATGTTTACATATTTTAAAAATGTGGATGTAGGCCCTTTTGCAACAAAACTCCATTGGTTTGTACATAGAGAAAAAATACCACACACAAAAAATCAGTTATTTTAATCATTTAAAAAAAAAAGGTTTGATATAGAAATGTATAGGTCACAATCATATGTTTCAAGGAAATAAAATCCTTTTTTTCAAAAAGACCCTACATCGCATTGTAAACAGCAATTGAAGTTGTTGTTTTGTTGCAAAAGGGCCTGTATCCCGATTTAATTCTGGATACAGGCCCTTTTGCAACAAAACAACAATTTCAATGGCTGTTTACAATGAGATGTAGGTCTTTTTGGACTTTGTTTCCTTGAAACATATGATTTTTCCCTATACATTTCTATATCAAACTCATTTTTGAAAAAAAAATGCACCATAGCCCTTTTGCAACAAAGCTCTTCATATATGAAAACGGTTTGGACAATATAACGTTCATACCTTCTACTTATTTCAAGTTCATACCGAAAGAAATTGTATTATCTCTGTATTGATCTTTCTGAGACACTGTATAAAGCCAATTGCTCGGATGACAAATTGTTTGCAAATCACCCTCATACTGTAATGTGTGTGTATTGAGTACTCACCAGCCAATTGTCTCCTTTAAAGGCGAATGCTTCAACGGAAAATCGTTTGGTTCTATCTTCGCCGGATTCAATGAATGTCACGGAATTGTCGTCAGGACATCTATGTAACAAACAATACGACACAATTCCACGGCAGTTACATATATTCAGAGTTAGAAGTCAATTAACCCAACCCATATTGACTCATCCCTTTCCCACAAAATATTACAGTAGTTGATGTAGTTTATCAACTCGGGTGTCTGAAGCTTATCTAAAGACAGTCGACTTGAGGAGGGTGTGTTACTTAATTATAAGTTTTCTTCGCTTTATTGGGTTATACAATGCATGATGTGAATAATTGTTTCCATACAGTGATTGTCATACCACTATAATGCCTCTTGAGTTCAATGCATCACACCGGTAGATGAGGCTACACTGTTGCAAATCCTAAACATTCCTGTATAAGCCCTGATTGTAGCATTGGAGTTTCAGCTTTTATACCTGAAATTGTTCGGTGATGATAATTCGAATGAATGTAATAGCAATGATTACTATGTCATCTAAAATGATACCTGTTAGATATTCCTAGGTGACGAAACCGACCCATTCTTTTTCTGTGGACTTTTTTTAAATGTAATCTTTTTTAAATATTTTGAAAATGTTTGACTTTGTTCAAAAAAATTACCAACAATTCTCGATTTGTTTTATAAACTGAGAGGTTCATTTGCCCGTACAACTTGTGTTTTTTCATCGCCTTATCACCCTATAAGACACCAACATGACGTCATAAACCACAAACATGTTTATATAAATTCTTACCCGTTGGATATCACAGAGTATCTCGTATCGTCCCATGGATTGATAGAGGGCGTCCCCCAACATGAATCGACGAAGATTTCCAAATCATTGACAGTAGTAACACTTGCAGATAGAAATAGATCATCACCTAACTTCACATCCACTGGGTAGTCTTCAGGCTCATAGGGGGCGCTATATGTGGCGTCGTTGTAGATTTCTAGCTCAAACGAAAAGTTTCCGAATGAAACATGTTTCTTCAATGATGCTTGGAAGCTAGTATCCAACATGTGGCGGCGCTCTACCCGGCACTCAATTTCAACTTGTGGTGGTTTGATTGGTGATGAGGGGTCTTTAGGGCGAAGAATGAGTGCATTGCGGAAAATAATGTGGTCCTCCGATTCCTAAACAACAAATAAATTCGATACACAGGTATAATTTACGAACAAACACATTATAATGTTTGAATGACAGATCACACTTACTCGATTTCTACGCAGATTATTCAACATCAAGAGAGAGACAGTACGTGGGAATATAATATTGGATTTCATGAGTGGACGACAATATCTCGACAAAATATAATAGTCAAGTTATTACCTTTCGTCGAGACATTTAAAATGGGCTTTAATTATAACATAATAACGGATAGAAAATAAAATAGGTGCTACCTTACATCGCTAGTTAAATGTAGAACCAAATAGAAGAAGATGAGTTTATACGATGTATAACAATTTTTATTAACCGACGTTTCGCCTTCGGGCTTTGTCAAGGTAAAATTAAAGTGACATAAGGCTATTATTGTTCGACAGGAAAGGTAATAAGGAACGCTGCAGGCCTAGGCGGCGCGCAAAAAGACGCGAAGGTGGGCGGTAGTGATGGCGCAGAGTGTACCGCGTGTCCCTAAAAAGGGTGAACCTGTTTATCCAATTTGTTGAAGTTCTAAAATTTGATGTAAGATGCTTCGACATATGGAACGACTAAACACCAGGCTTTCAGATGCTGCTTATTTCATAGGATTCCGATTTGTCAATCCTAAGACATGGTGAATTAACTAGAGCTACCCAACATCGATGTTGTGCCACTCTACAGTTTCAAAGGTTTACTCCTAAGACACGATACCCTTGACCAGTGTTATGCAAAATAATTTTGTTGCATTAAGATTTAATAGGCTTAAATAATAGAATGAGTGTCTGTTTATCCAAACGGAACTGAATATAAAAATGTTTGTTATATGATTTGAACCAGTCCTTTTCACAAAATGTTCATTGGGCCTACATTTTCAAAACAATTTACATTAGAAGAGAGGGTGTTCATGGACATTAAAATGTTATGAAATGAGAAGTCCAGCTGAAGTTGTTAGATGAGTTTGCCATTTATTTCCCAAACACTGGCGTACCATCTAGGAATACACCGACAAAGGAGTATCGGAAATACTTAGTAAATGGTACAAGCACCAATATGAAAGAACACTCTGGAAGATAAAGACATGACAAGTGGCAGGACACAGTAATCCCGACAGTAAAACATTGATGATGTTCGGCGTGCACTTCAGAGGGATCCCACATTAACTGCTCTTAGAAATCCCTTACCACATATTTCAAGGACAACATTTGTAGTTTCATTTTTGTTCCTCGGTCTCTTTTAAGCAATTCTGGCCAAATGCCCACCCCAACGTTTCAAGACGTATCAAATGTTAGTATCGGTTTGACGCTCGTAATCATTATTTCTGTAAAAGGGGCACAACGTCGATTTGGGGTAGCTTTATTAAACTGGGTATATCTCATGATTGACAAAATCAAATAAGATGAAATAAACGGTATCTATATAGATAGAAACGGTATCTGAAAGCCAAGTGGTTCTGAAACGGTATCTGAAAGCCAAGTGGTTCATGTTACTTGTGATGTGATTCAAATTAGCTTTTATATGTAATTTGAATATTCAAAAATTTGCCCAAAAGTATCTAATTTGCGCAAAGCTCTATTAACATGAATGTCGTGGATATGCGAAGAATTATGAAGTCGTATATGCATTAAAGGTAGATGTTCTGATTTCTGGCCCGATTTTCAACTTGATGGTTTCTATTTTACATGAAAGGTCATCCTTAAAACGGTCACATTCCAAAGTTTGAGTTGCATAACTCCAATGGTTCTATTTTTAGAAGCACAAGGTCAAACGAATGTTGCCCATTGACTAGTACACAAACTAGCTGGTGGTTAACCACCTTTGGCAGTAATTCATCACATTTTAGCCTATCATTTCTAAATGGAACATTTCGTGCCCCTAAGATTTCACAGACATAATGAGAAAAATATGGGGATTCTTGTGATATCAAAATAATGTGAAAAAAAAACACCACTCTATTAAAAGGATATGCCCGTAATGTTCAATTGTTTACATTTCCACCAAGTTATTTGTAATATTCATGCATTTCTGTATGGTGTATAGTAATTGTTAAGCTGGAGAGACTTTATACATGTACCTTAGACGTCGGATTAAATAGTGGTGGGTGTCAGGTTTATCGTTTGAAATGCACCGAAAGTCATAAACAGGCTGTCATTGATTTTCGATAGGCCTAATATCATGCCACGCCAGAAACGAAATGATATTCTCGCTCTCGTCTAAATACCATTGAGCACATTTTGACAACAGTTTTGCCAACTTTACCATTATAAACTGTATCTGGAATTACATTTATAAAATGTTGGTGAGTTTTTTATACTTCTAATATGGGGTTTTTCTGGGACACACTGTATTTGTTCTCACCTCCATTGCCGTGTTACACTTGTGATAGTCCGTTGTAATGATTGCCATGTTATCACTATACGCTGACGCAGTACAATTCTCATCCCACAGATGTACGTCATTAGCGAGTTCAAATGGCAGTAAAGAAGTGTTGAATATAGCAGACATATTGGTGCCTTCACATAGTAGATTCAGTCCTGAATATATGATAAGCAATAAAGAGATCGATAACGACACACGGTATAACATGAAATGTGAAATATGACTGGTGAATCCAAGACTTAAACAAAAATGGCGAGAATCATCCTATTAAAATGAGCTTTCAATAAACCATACGACCTGCTTCAGTAGCAACTGCGGACTTTTGTCTTCAAAGGTTTAAGATTAACACAATTCCCCTGGCAGAAAGGTCTAGCGACGGCCCTGGGTACGATGTATTCATTAACGATTTACAATACATTTCGGCGATGGGCGCAAAAAAGAAAGTCTTACTCATAAGGGACCATAGGTAAATGTCTAACAATCCTATGATACTGTATTTCCTAGAAAATATTGTTAGTACAATTATGATAAAAATGTCACATCTGTAACAGCATGATTTATATTAAAATGCGGCAAATCTCCGATAGCTATCAATATCTCATGTGCAAATTACATCATCACATAATATTTTTAATGAGTGTGGACTTTCTTTTTAACACTTGGGAGTATGAGTTGGTAATTGTAATTGAGAACAAATATTGTCTTAACTTTCTTTTTACACTTGGGAGTAGGCCTATCAGTTAGTAATGTATATAATTGAGAAATCAAAATGTTCTTGACTTCCTTTTTACACTTGGGAGTATGATTTGGTAATTTGAAGAAATTGTTATTGACATAATATAAACACTCCAATTGCTTGGGTACGATTTGTTGTTCATTTCATAAGAAAATGATACCTACTTATATTTTGAATGCGACGGATCGAAAAAATGAACTTCCTTGGATGAACATCAACTTACACTTATAATAATAAACAACACATATTTAAAAGTTAAAATGTTGATTTTTATTTTCGCCAATAATTGGACTATGTACGCATATGGCGTCATACTTCGAAAAGTTGGATGTTTATTGCGTGCGAGGCGCATTTTGTATTTGTTGTTGTGATTATGTATAGGTGTAGGTCGGCTTAGGTGTAGGGTGTATTTGCAGTGATATTTGTTTGTAGGGGGGTCACCCGGTGTTTGTTGGGGTGTTTGTTTTCTTTTGAGTTTGTTTCTTTTGGTTTTTATACTTGTTTAGTCCGTACGGACTCACGCTGGATTTGGACATGGATAATTATCATTGACGACGCGTCAGTAAATTCTTCCCAGAGTAAAAAGGCTATTAATTCGGGCAAAACAGAAACATTTCAACACTACTTACCATCAATAGTCGAGACCGGAGATAAATCGGTCGTAGGAGGGACCTCAGTACTTGGGATAAATGGAACTGCAGTTGAATATAATAAGGAAAATCATTTGTTTCGGAAATTAATGTTAAAAGGATGATTTTATACGATTAACTAGTTTCTATTTCTCATGCCTTTGGACTTTTGGAGGGTTAATGAGAGCATATCGTTTGAGTAATATAATAAAATAAAATAAATATTTAGTGCCATTTAAAATTAAATGTTTGCAAAAGATATTCTGGAAAATTTGCACACACAAAAATAATAATATTTCATATGATTTTTTCCTTCTTAATTGGTCCATCACGTGAATGGTGTACTTATTCAACCGCAACGAACATAGTAAAATGTGGTTTTAAATTTGGGGTATGTTTATACAGAAAATAGGCAACCTTTCGCCTGCAACGGCGATAAAATATTTTACTGCATATGATTTATGTTTTCATTCATAAGTTACTTACCTGAATGAGTGAATCCAGCCTGGTAAGCATATGAAAAACCAGGAGCTAGCATGTAAACAGAGGCGGCGAATGTCGCCAACGGATTCGTATTTACAACGCTATGCACACCTGGTGTCACTTCACCACGGATACAACACATGGATTCGTCTTCAGTAGTTAGTTGATACCAATCTGACATGGAGGTCGTATCATCGAATACCAGGGTGCCAACATCACTACAGTTTGTAATGACGTTTATGGAATAGTTTTTTGTAGATGGATATGTAAGTTCGATGACTGGGAAGTTAACGTTGTTATAGTAAGAATCTAACGGGGTAACAACTATCATAGCAGGGTCACCGTGATCATCACAAGCTTGTCTCCCTTTCATGTATTTCACAACAAGGACTGGATAATTCGCTTGAATCGTAACCATCGTCTCCGTCGTGACATCCGCCTCATAATACTCTCCTCCTCCTTGTAGTTCCACGGTCCCGTTATTAGATATGGACAACGTCGTTTTCAGGTTACCTGAAATTACACGATATATGTATCCACAGGATTTGAACAAAATCGGAGCTAACACGAATCTTTGCCCCCATGCCTCAACAGGTGGAACATTAACGAGTAATCCATCGGCACAGCATTCACCTAACTGAGTAAACAGTCCACTCGTTACAGATATGTGTTTGTTAGATTTTATGAATGTTCCAGTTAAATCTTCATAGTTATTGCCATTAACACGAAAAGTCTCGAATTGTTCAAGATTGATACTTTGTTCTCGACCAGCTTTGGTTTCGAAATCAATAGATGTCTCCTTATCAAGTGCAGTGATTGTGAAAAATGATGGATGACTGGTACTATATGGCAGATTACACGGAATTGTATACTCCATTCCTAATTGAACGCTGTCATAGACTGAAAATCCATCGCCATTAAGGTAGTCATTATCGAATGCATGTATGTTAACTGCATAGGAGGAGATTACAACAATTGCTTTGTCATCAAATAAACCGGCGTCTCTAACAAGGGCAGCATAGGGCAATGTGATGTCAGCGTTGTTATATCTCGTAATCGTCGTATCCACCTCAAATCCCAAACCTGGAATGCTGAGTGTGGTGAGGACTGGGTTCAACGAAGACGTAGTGATTAGAACATGAGGTGGGTAACTGGCTCCGATAGGTAAGGTCTCAGGAATAGCAAACACGTGCATTTGTTCAGCATACAGACCTGAAATATATATAATTAAAAACAATTGTTGAATATGAGAGTTATCATTGTTAATGTTGCGAACTTTTCACGACAGTTAGGATATAATATCTATCTCGTTTATACACCTATCAGTTGTAAGAAGCACTATACGACTGCGGGAGAGGTGCGTCATGGGTGTGTCGTTTACCACCACATTCTTGACGGAGGGTACGTCAGTGGCAGCCTTTGGTCCGTTAAAAAATTGACGAAGGGTGCGTCAAGGTCCGTCACTTTACATGGGTGCGTCACAGTTTACATCCTTTTACGAACAACAAAATACGACCTTTAAATACATGTATATGCCATACTATACCACCAACCAGGCTCTACTTTAATACCGCAAACATAACTTTTCCGATATTTTATACCGCATGTTCTAAAATGCCTGAAATCACTTGATCGCCATTGCAAGTGTGCAAGTCTGAGTTTTGCAAACGGAAAAAACAAGGAACCGACAGTAGACCGAAAACCTTTCAATTTGAGAGTAGTGTCACGTATAAGATAGGGGATCAGCATTGCGATATTATACCACACAAGCGCAGAACAATCTAACAAACAGCAGAGGTAGGAGGACAGGCCCCCGGACCTAGATTTGGTAGGTGATGTGCGGCAGATGATTCAAATTTAAAAAAAACTATCCATTTCTAAGGGTGATTTGTGGAAAAACAGGTTTTTTTAAGGATGTTGCTTCATTTATAGACCCTCGTTCGCAAATTATACGGAAAATATACCAAATTTTCGCAATTCGTGAAAATATACCCATTTGTAAGGATTTTTAATATAGACCCATCTGTAACAAGTGGGGCAATTTTTTATTTTTAGAGATTTTCCATCACAAATCATCCCATTATGTTTTTAAGCAAAAAGCGACCCATTAGAGCGGCACCATCCGCGTATCATCATCATCATTGGTCGTCCGTGGACGAAACGGAGGAAGCAATCGCAACGTACTGGGCCCAGACTTTCCTGTCATTCATGAGTTGGCGGATCTCTGGAGGATCTAAACCCATATCATTCTTGACGGTATCAGGATACTGAAGGTGTCTTCTGCCTCTGTTAGCTTTCCCACCAGCAGGGGTCCAGAAAATTAGACGGGAGATAGGCTGGTTGGTTGTTCGCATGCAGTGGCCAGCGAAACATAAACGGCGCTGCCTGATTATTGATGTTATAGGGGGGATATCGCCATATACCACGCTGTTTGGGATGTGATCCCTCCAACTGATGTCAAATATTCTACGTAACAGTTGTGTATAACATCCATTGATTCTGTCTTCAATTTTCCTGCTAATAGTCCATGTTTCGGAGCCGTACAACAAAATGCTTTCTACGCAGGCTTTGAAGAATCTGATTTTTGTCGTTCTTTCGAGATCAGATTTCCAGATCTTCTGCAGTTTATTGCAGGCAACCCATGCTTGTGCTTTCCTGCATTTGAATTCCTGGAATGTGTCTAGAACGTAGGCTCCCAAGTATTTGAAATTGGAGACATTTTCCAGCTCTACTCCTTTGATGGTCTTTACACTGGCTGAGGTGGCAATATTTATAAGGAGGCTTTTTGTTTTTCCTTCATTTAAATGCAGGCCAACTGCATTTTGATGCTGCCTCAACACTCTGTAACAGTAATTCCGCTTTACTGATTGATGTTGCTAGGAGAGCTATATCATCTGCGAAATCGAGATCGTGAAGACGAATTTCAGGATAGCGTCTACTCCTAGGCTCCAGCAGTATACCTGTCTCATCATGGATATCTGTCAGGGCACAGCGCATTACGTAGTCAAGAATTATGATGAAGATGAAGGGTGCCAAAGTGTCACCTTGAAGAACGCCAGCTAAAATCTTAAAAGGTTCCGTCTCCCCATCGGGTGATGTGACAATAGCCGAAGAGTTGTCATACATTAACTTTATTGCCTTGACAATGGTTCCAGGGATACCATAGGCACTGAGGATGTCAACATGCGATCGCGGTGTACTGAGTCAAAAGCCTTAGAGAAGTCTATGAACACGGCAGCCAGTGGAAGGTTTCTTTCTTTCATTCCTTCAATTATTCTTCTCAATGCTAGAATCGCCCCGGAAATAAGGCCAAATGGTGTTAACGGTTAATACATTCGAGGCCAGGCCCCGGCCGAGGTTAAGCTGAGAGAGCCGGGCATCCCCTGTCAGGCTTTCCACTCTGTCCCCATCACCAAAATGAAATGACAGTCTCTGATATGACATATACAGTCGATTATGACCACCCCCTTGATCACAGGCCTATCCCGTGCCGCCCCCCATCCCAAAACAAAAACTAGAGATAATTGTGATCATAGATCACTGATATTAGTCGAGGGCTTTGACCTTTGCCCTTCGTATATGGCTGTATGTTGTCAAAGGGCAATAACCTTATAATATCTTAAATTGACTAAATTTGATAATTGTTTTCAACAATTTCAGCGGAATTAGTAGTGGAAAAAATAAAATTTTGACTCCTAGTGACCTTTTTTGACCTTTGACCCAAAACTTATGATTTACTTTTTTTCTTGGCTTATTAATGCGCACAAGAAAAAAGTAGTCCGGTCAAAATCAGAGCATGTCTTCAGTTTTACACCTGTATAGTTCAGTGACCCCTATCGACCCTGTTTGACATGTCACTTTTAGTGGCGAAGGACCTTATATGAACATGGATGGGAAAAATCTTTTGACCAATTCTGAGTACCATCAGTCATTTTCAAGAAGAAGAAGAACTCTCCAAATGGAGGAAACATTCGCAACATACTGGGCCCAGACTTTCCTGTCATTCATGAGTTGGCGAATCTCGGGCGGATCTAAACCCATATATCATTCTTGACGGTATCAGGATACTGAAGGGGTTTTCTGCTTCTGTTAGCTTTCCCACCAGAAGGAGTCCAGAAAATTAGACGGGAGATAGGCTGGGTTGGTATGCAGTGGCCAGCAAAACATAAACGACGCTGCCTGATTGTTGATGTTATATGGGGGGATATCGCCATACCACACTTTTTGGGATGTGATCCGTCCAACTGGTGTTAAATATTCTACGTAACAGTTGATTATAGCATCCGTTGATTCGGTCTTCAATTTTCCTACTGATGGTCCATGTTACAGAGCCGTACAACAAAATGCTTTCTACGCAGGCTTTGAATAATCTGATATTTGTTGTTCTTTCGAGATCAGACTTCCAGCTCTTCTGCAGTTTATTGCAGGCAACCCATGCTTGTGCTTTCCTGCATTTGATTTCCTGAGCTGTGTCTAGAACATAGGCCCCAAGTATTTGAAATTCGAGACGTTTTCAAACTCTACTCCTTTGGTGGTCTTTACACTGGCTGAGGTGGCAATATTACTATAAGGAGGCTTCTTGTTTTTTTGTAACGCATGGAACCTCGCACTAACTATTCGCGCCTTGACGCGACCTATCCTTCCCGTGTTGAATCAGCTCATAAATATTCAATCGGGTACTTTTGGGTACCTAATTAAATATTCATAAGAGAAGTGCGTACGCGTTTAAATGGTGCGGCGAAATCTCCGCGTCGAGATACGCGATCGTGCCACGATATCGTACGATACAGTGATTGATGACACATGGTTGGTTCCTATTTTTACTTCCGACGCTCTCACAGTCAACATGTTTTTATTCCGGTGGCTTTTACTTTGGGTAAATGATGAAAATCGCGGGAAATGGGTTTTCACTTTATACAGTATAACACATTGTATACTGATAATATTATGTCCGCGGACATTTATGCTCGCAATTACAAGTATGTCAGCTTAAAAAAAGAAAGGTAGACCTGCTTCATATTTTAAAGTTGTAAGCCGAAGCTATAACCACTTCAACACAGTTACTTTAAATCAATCAATTTTTAGGTATCATGGAAAAAGTATACTTTAGGTCCCAGATACTGGAATACTAGTATTGTCTAATACTGAAACATAAAAGTTTCCAGTATCGCTCGATACTGGTACAATTTTACTGTTTCAGTATCGGTTGATACTGGAACACCAAATTGTGTCCCAGTATAGACGTATACGTACTGGAACATTTTTATGCTCCAGTATCGGGCGATGTGTTTATATTAAAAGTTAAAATAAGATAAAGCTTAACATTTTTGAAAACAGTATCAAAAAGGTTTCTACATCAATCTGAAAACTCACCTTATACTTTGTGTTAAAAAAACCCAATATTACTTTAACATCACGAGACCACGGTTGCAAAGAAAATCAATTTACGGATTATTTGAAGAAAAAAAACAATAATAGACAGGAAATGGCTGGACAATGGATAAATATATGCGACAGAAATAGTAATTAACTAGGCCTAATATGAATGAACTGCGTGGAAGGGGGCATAAATAATATAAATAAATAATAAATTTTGACTAAATATATATACATATACATCTATGGCTTGTCTTTTCATGGGCTTATCATGATAAGCCCATGAAAAGACAAGCCATAGAAGGAGCCATCTTAGTGCCCATGGAGGTGCAAGAAATCTGAAGGTAGTTATCCTCACCAAAGATGAAATTATTGTGAGTAAGGACAATCTCCATAAGCTCACAGAAAGAGTCAACCTTCTCAGGAGGCATGCTACGTTCTAGAAATGAACGGCAAGCAGCGATACCTTCTTCTGTAGGGATATTGGTGTACAGTGCAGACACGTCCATAACACACAGGATAGCATTAGGCGGACCATTGCGCTTGATGGTCTTAAGTTTACGAAGAAAGTCCATGTCGTCCTCCACATAAGAATCCAGCTTAGACACCAGGGGTTTTAGATGATAGTCAATGAATAAGGAAACCTTTTCAGTAACGGTGCCATTTCCGCTGATGCATAGGACGACCGGGGGTTATGCTGTCGTATTGTTTGTGAATTTTGGGAAGAGTGTAGAATCTACCTGGCTAGGGGTTTCTAGGCCTAAGTGCTGTTTTCAACTCCTTTATTGTTACCATATATCTTTGTTGTTTCATTGCACAGCAATTTTCATTGCTTGTCCCAGTGCATTTCCGTGTGTTATTATTTTTTTGTTATTTATCTGTTTTATCGCGTTATTCAAATAGCCTATTGATAGGGATAACTGGCCACAATACAGATTCAATTGTGTTGTTTAAGGCCATGTGTTTTGAACTGACCATCCAAAAAGGGTGGCGGCGTTGCATGTTTGGTGACGAATCGTCCATCTCTCCCTATTAACTCAACAACTAAATGTGGTAGAGCTATAATGGTTTAGATGTCATATGAAAGCTGATTTATCTAGCTACACCGTGTGAATAAATCGGTAAGCGTTATATGTCAGCCGCCGGGAGTCGTTTCAACGTACTTCAACGGAATAAACCGCATACTTCATACACGGTTTATTCCGTGAAACGACTCCCGGCGGCTGTTATACAACGCTTACCGAATAAATCAGGTATTTCTATAACTGTTTGGCTGAGATATGATTAATTATATTTCGAATTTCAGGGGTGGCGGCAGTGGCGGCGGTGGCGGTGGCGGCGGTTGCGGTGGCGTTGTGTACAATCTCTATGGGGAATATAGAAAATGTTCCCAATTCTAAGTTCAAATTACAATAACTCCTCATATCTGTATGGTACAAACAGGAGTTTGCTCTTATTTCATAGATTGTGTTATATTCTATAAGTTTCTGTTTCAACAAACGTGTCAACTATTACGTAACAATTGTAATCACGAATCGACTGTATTGTCCTTGGCTTTTTCCCTATTCACTACACAGTGAACTTGCCCTAATTTATCGGTTTTACATACATGACTATAACAACAGAATTATTTAACCGATGATAGCAAAATTATACATTTTTGGAAAGCTCTCAAATATGGGAATTCAAAAATCCCGCTTAAATCAGGATAGGGTGAATAGCCAACAAAAATATATGTGAGAACTCTAATAAATATGAAATGTAAACGTTTTCGCTCATTTACTTCCCGCTATAGTATATTTCAACAAGTTACCCTTGACAACCATTATGTTCTGATGGGTAAATTGCATGAGGAACTAATATGCACATTAAAATGATGATTGGGATAGGAATAAAAAAAAAATGTTGAGCTTTGATCAAGATATGAGAAGAAAAAAAATCGATATTCTTTGAACATTCTTAATCACAAGATGTTACCATTAAGTCCTATGCAAATTCCCATCGCATATTTGGATTCCTTGTGAGATTACCGCTCAGAAAATATATACTTTTTATTGGGTAGAACAAGTAGTTGTTGCGATATGCTAATTCGAATCTCAGATGGTGTAAAATGTAAACATCTGGACATGCAACGGGAAGGGTGACTTTAACGTATCGGCGGCTAATCATGCAATTGTCCAATCAGTTGCGCAAACCTCTTCCAATTGCGTATCAAGGACTGTTTTGATGGGGGGGGGGGGGGGGGGGTGGAGGGTGGGGGGGGGGGCAAAAAACCCTGAAGCCATCTTGTTGATCTTCAATATTGAAACTTTGAACCTTATACTCGCGCAGCGCGCAAAAGTTGTGATTTAACACTAAAAAGGTACAGTACGACGTTTTTAACGTCCCCACATAATATTTAGAGTATTTGGTGTGGTTTGAGGTCCAATCTAATATAAAAAACCTCTAGAAAACATTTTGAGTTTTTGAACTAAAATGGTCATGAAAAATTGTCCTGAAGCCATCTTGTTAAGCTTAAATAAGGAATTATTAAACTAATACGCTCGCGAAGCGTGCACACAATTGTTTTTCTAACACTATGGTCCAGTATGATAATATCGTCCCCCACATAATATTTATAATTTTTGGTGTGGTATGAGGGTCATTATAATGTTAAAAAAGTGTTGAGTTTTTGAACTAAAATTGGTCATGGAAAACTGTCCAGAAGCCACCTTGATAAGCTTAAATAATGAAATATTTAAATGAATATGCGCAAAGCGCGCAAAAAAATTGGCATTTCTAACACTTAAATGGTCCAGTATGATGTTTTTAACGTCCCCCCACATAATATTTAGAATATTTGGTATGGTTTGAGGGCCATTATAATGTTAAAACCTGTAGAAAATATTCGCGCGGAGCGCGCAAAATTGTTGAGTTTTAAGTAAAATGGTCATGGAAAACTGTCCTGAAGCTACCAGTCCTTGTTAAGCTTAAATAATGAAATATTAAAAGGAATACGCGCGCGAAGCGCGCAAAACAATTGCATTTTAACACTAATGATAATGACGTCCCCAAAATAATGTTTATAATTAATTTTCGTTGTGTTTTTTGCATTAAAACTTTGGTTCAGTATGATGTTTTTAACGTCCCCCACATATTTTGGTGGGTCTGAGGGCCAATATAATGTTAAAACCTGCAGAAAATATTCGCGCGGAACGCGCAAAAATGTTGACTTTTTGAACTAAAATGGTCATGAAAAACTGTCCTGAAGCCATCTTGTCAAGCTTGAATAATATAACATTGAAACTAATGCGCGAAGTATGCAAAAAGAGCCATTATAATGTTAAAACCTGTAGAAAATATGCGCGCGGAGCTTGAATTTTTTTTCTTGTGTCACGGCAACTATCATCGTCCCATCGATATTGGCAAGAAGGAACTCCATTCGTACATGTAGGCATACAAAATAAAATTGTTAGGAATACATTTATTGAATTCATGCAAGTTATTTGAACGTGAAGACATATATATCCCTCACGACTTTGTCTATAAATTAAAATACTGGTCATGCAAAATATAGCCCAATGTAGCTTTATTTTGACATTTCAGAGGCAAAGTTAACTAAACATCAAAAGGCAAAACAATCCTATTGGTCTACTAAATAGAGTTAATTTGGAACTTCTTTTTCGTTCCAAACATGGGTACTACTTTCCCGGTTTCCTTTCCTTTACGACTTGTTTTATTCACAATTGACGACAACATAGAGAAACAGCAAGATGTCCAAAAGACTCGGTCTGCGTGGGGCAGCAGACGTAAACCTCACTTTCGGGCACTTCTAGCGCCAGTCTAATCGTGTTGGGCAATCGGCTTCGTGGACGCGTTTTTGAAAGCAAACATGCGCTGAACACTAAAACTACGTTTACGCTAAAGTGAAGAGTGATATGAGATGGAAAGTTTTATCAAGGAGAATTAACTAAGGAGGACATACTCAGGCTGAAAACGACGACCGGTACACCCTCTATAACACGCCTAAATGAGCCTGTATTTCTGTGGCGTTTATCAAACATGAGCGTACATAATTATATGAATGTTTCGGTGCGAATCAGTTCATTACATTACATTTGTAAAAGATCTTTGCATCAATCTACGGACGTCGGGTAAATTAAAATTTAAAAAGAAATAAACATGTTTAGCGCCTCCTACCGCTTTCTTTTTGGGGTTCGCTTCAAGTCTCTCTTCTTTTTTTCTTTATTTCAGTCATAACTTTTTTTTTTTTTTTTTTTCACGCGTTTTAGAGTTTAAGGATGTTTTGGGTGTAATATATTTGCTTCTTTCTTATTAGTATTTTAAAGAAGTTTGTCATGTTTATGGTGACCAGAACCTCTCAGAACCATGAAATAAAAAAGGATGTTGAGAGGCCTTCTCTTTAAATGAAGGGTCTCACAAGCACAACACTGTGCATTACATATTAGAAAAATAACTATCTTATCTCAACTTTTGTAATTATATACACTGAAAAATAAATTGGTGTCACAGCGACACCTTCTTGGAGTCAACTGTAAATGACACTTACAAAGGTGTTATTTTGACTCCAAAATTGGTGTAATCGTCAATGATATGGGTTTGCACATAATTTACGGTGACACCGTTAAGTGTCCGACGGACACTTTTCAGTGATCATTTAGTGATTTACACCAAAACTGGTGTCAGATTAATTGAAATAACTCCAAGGGCGTCAATAGTTGGCGGGAAAGCTCACGGTTTTTAGAGGTGTCGAAGCAGCATGACACCAATTGGTGTAATTCTGACACCAATTGGTGTAATTCTGACACCAATTGGTGTAATTCTGACACCAAATTGGGCGTCTATCAACATATCAACGCATACGTTTTCTCGTCGCCATTTTGTCTGCATGTTACGAGCCAGTAAGACTGGTAAGTACCGATCTGCTCCATTTCCAGACATTTTTGATAATAATTATGATACAATTAGCGTAATGTAAGCCTTTCTCATGTTGTTTAATATTGCGCCAACTAACTGATGAAATAAATTACAATTTCATAGTCAGAGACTAGCATTTTGTTGGACTGTGTGTCAGTGCATGGACCTAATAGTACTATGTGTGTGTTCGTCATGCATGCATACGATGATATGTGCAACATTACATATAGCCCGATTCATCTGACTCAGTGGTCGTCTTTTTCATACGGACGTCTTACATTACGCTAATTGTATCATAATAATATTATCAAAAATGTCTGGAAATGGAGCAGATCGGTACTTACCAGTCTTACCGGCTCCTAAACATGTGCTATCTCAATTAGAGGCGTTGCGTCTCCATACCGGCGTGAAAAACTGCAATTTCCAAATAATTTGCATGTCTTCCTTTCTCCTTTCTGTCCGTTTCCTCCCTTTTCCCTTCTTTCCTTCCCTTTCCCTTTCCCTTTTTCCTCTCCTTCCCTTTTTCCCTTCCCTTTCTTTCCTCTTCTACCTTTCTTTCCCTTCCTTTGCCTTCCCGATTTTTCGCTTAGTTCCCGATTTCCCGGTTAAACTTATTGCCCCCCTTTGCCCCCATCTGGCTACGCTACTGGGGTGACAGCAATGTTTATCAACAAATGTAACGGTCGAAGCGACTGGACTGTCGATACATGCTTAAGGGAACAGCATATGACCATAGCACTGTTCACTATGCCCTTTTAAATGCTTTGGCGCAAGTTTTAAAAGCACCACGGGTCCTAAACAAAACAGGATGCGCGCGCAAACCGCCGGGCAAAGAAAATGGCAACTGCCGATCAAATGCAAGGTGTGACCTCACCTTTACTACGGTAGCAAACCAATTAATGTATATTTACCACTTCATTCGGTTTGGTCATTTTGTGACCCCATGTCAGATCTGACATATCTGACATATCAGATAAATTATGACACGGCCGATTCTGGTATATCCCGTTTAGAATTTAGGCATGGGCGGTATCGCTGGCATGGTGGTATCATCCGTGACCAAGAATTCACGTCTGAAAAACCACCAAAATCAAGTAAAAATATGCATTTTCCAAATGAGTGGGTAAAAAGTGGGGGAATATCGGGGACACTTTTAGTTTAAGGGATATTACTCGAAGATATTAATGATTATATCATTAAAACTCATATCGGCATAAAGCATAGTAAGGTGTAATAGTATCCACATGATATCTACAGTAGATAGTATGATTGTATCAACATGTTATCTACAATAAATAGTATGATTGTATCCACATGCTATCTACAATAAATAGCATGATCATTGTATCCACATGCTATCTACAGTAGATAGTATGATTGTGTCAACATGTTATCTACAGTAGATAGTATGATTGTATCCACATGCTATCTACAGTAGATAGCGTGAGTGTATCCACATGTTATCTACAGTAGATAGTATGATTGTATCCACATGCTATCTACAATAAATAGCATGATTGTATCCACATGCTATCTACAGTAGATAGTATGATTGTATCAACATGTTATCTACAGTAGATAGTATGATTATATCCACATGCTATCTACAGTAGATAGTATCAACATGATATCTACAGTAGATAGTATGATTGTATCGTGCAGGCTGGGCAGTGCGTAGGCTGGCGCTGAATCTCAAGTTTCATAAATCCCGATTGACTTAGACTCTGTTCAAACAATGAATGGGCCCTGTCATTTACTGGGTTTACGTCGTTGAAGAGACTAACATTAATGGTTATCGCCCATCCCTTACTTAGTATTCCCGATTAGGCTGTGTCAGATCTGATATGTCAGCTTTCAGATCTGACATGGGGGGTCACAAAATGACCAAACTGACTTCATTGAACACAGAGCTATAATCATGCATATAATTCTTTTTAAAATCTTATTATATTAAATTCCCGATAGAGGTGGTTCCTTGAAATTTAGCGCTGTCGTCTGCTACATTTTAGACTTATCCAAGTCCTTATTTACGCTATGGTAACAATGGAGACACGGTTGTGTAGGTACAGTGTGAACGTGTCAGTGTTTTATTTGTGAGTGGGGTGTATTTACTGCATAGCTATTTATTAGATAAGCCAGGAGTGTAGGTATTGCGGCGTGCGCGTTAGTTTATAAATTGAAAACTACAATACAAGAACTTCTTCAAAGGTTAACCCCGGACGAAACTGTCCCCGTACTCTTTGTGTATTCTGAGTTTACGGCGGACATACCTTAACCGTGGTAGGCCACGTGTATGTGATGGCGGTTTAATGCTTGTTGAACATTCTTATATAATAGTGGGTGTGGTCTTAGATGTCAACAGGCAATTATATCGGTTTTTGGTTGACTTTCAGCCGATACGCACTATACACCTAGCACATAAAGTCCCGGACCAGGTGCTTTGAAGTTGGCTAATTCAAAATAGATAATCGGTACCAAAAATCTGAGATATAAAATAAATGAGCAAATTCCTTTTCCACAGTTTGATACCTCATTCAACAAAATCGAATGGATACTTTTAAAGTTATAGCGATTTCAATGACCGCGCATAACAACAGCAAAGTTGCACTAGGTATACAAGAAAGCATTGATTTGTGTGTGATTACTGTCATAACTCTGTGCTATCTGAACGAGCCACGTAGGTATCTGGATGAATGGGTCTGGAGTGGTAACCGCTATTTGCGGGATAAAGGGTGTGACTAGCTGTGAAGAATGAAAGTCTTTGCTATCTTCACACACACATTTTCACTGCGTAATCACACACAAATCAATGATTTCCTATACCTAGTGCAACCTTTGCTGTTGTTATGCGCGGTCATTGAAGCCGCCATAGCTTAATAAGTATCCATTCGATTTTGTTGAGTGAGGTATCAAACTGCGGAGAAGAAATTTGCTCTTTTAATGTATATCTCAGATTTATGGTACCGATTACCTATTTTGAATTAGCCAACCTCCAACACCTGGTCCGGACTTTTGTTGCTAGGTGTATAAGATAAGACGATGGTATATAGTTTTGGGCGGGGCTTTTCATTCAAAATAATAATACCTTCAGTGTGTATGGTCATTGCGCTAGCGTGCCCTACCCTGCGTTGTGCGTATAACGATGCGTTGGGGTGGGGGGGGGGGGGGGGGGGGGGGGGGGGGGCTGGGGGTGCTAATAACGTGATTAATTCAATTCGATCCAGGAAGTTGGTAAACAGCTGGCTGGATTCGCAGATTTCGTAAAGGGGGGCATTTGTTGTTGTTTGATTAATGTTATATTAACATAAATCTAGCAAAATACGTTATTTTACGATAAAAAATAACCAATAAACTACGAGTGTCATTCAATAAGTCCTAACTCATAACATCGCTAATATGAATGTCAGCCTCATGACATTTGTCATGAGCATAGCTCTGACTCATAGCTTCACATTTATAGTAAATGATAATTGATACCTGTTTCACTTTTGTTATGATACGATCAAAGCAAGAGAGAGATTTGGCACAACGGACACGGACAATTACCCTAAAGGAAACACATGGTTTTTTTCTTCTCGTTTTCTCTCCGTATTGCATGATTCTGTACAATACTATATTTTCATAAATAAATCAGATCGTACTCGATATTGACCTTTGTAGGCTTGAACATAGTATAATATAATTCGAATGTAATGCTAAGTCTTTAGAGAACTGGAATACTGCTATTCAGTCAAATTTTCGTTGTTACAAGTCAAGCCACAGTGATGCCTCGAATGTTAAATCTTAACATGACAGTTACTTTATGAGTTTTCTTTATATACATGTACAACCTTTAGAATAATCAATCAGGTAGTCAGTGATAGAAAATGTTCTCTTTGGGAGGCTTGAAATCTATCCATTAAGTCATGTATGACTTATGATCTTATAATGATAAAATCATCAAGGCCAAAAGTCCATCAAATACTTGGGAGTGACACTTGACCAAAGCCTCTCTGGAGACCTAATGGTTTCCTCTATTATTAACAAAGTTACTGGAAAACTTAAATTTCTCTACAGACATTCCAAATATCTTAACCAGAAATTACGGAAAAATCTATGCTCTGCCCTTCTGCAGTGTCATATTGACTACTGTTGCACTTCCTGGTATTCAAGTCTCAACAAATCATACCAGCGCAAATTTCAAATTATCCAAAACAAAATGGCTCGCTTCATTCTCAACTTGTCTCCCAGAGAACATATTGGTCAGGTGCATCTGGATTCACTCAAATTGTTAAAAATCCATGACAGTGTTAAACAACTCCGTCTAAATCACATGTTCAATGTTTTCCACTCAAAGGGACCCTTTTTAATTGAATCAATTTTTCACCAAAACCACTGCTGCTCACGCTCACCGTACAAGATCAAGTTCACACAATTTTCATGTCCCAAGGGTCACCAGTCTTGCTTCCAACTCATTTTTCTATCATGGTACCATTGACTGGAATTCTTTACCCATTTACATAAGATCTATAACAGACAAGAGTTCCTTCATATCCCATGTCAAAACCTATCTGTCCACTACGTCGATGAACCAGGAATTGGCTGTATATGTGTAACTTATTTCCTTTTTGGCCCGTTTATTTTGTTTTGTCTTCTATTCTTTTCATCACCTTTTGCAGGCACCTTTTTCCTTTTGGGACCCCATTGGAAATAAGTTGGCATATTTAGCTAACTTTATAGGTTATCCTGGCTTATCGACTTGGTTGTCTGAATATATTTGTGA
>CM069449.1:1111191-1189733 GCA_035610835.1 Ophiura sarsii | reverse complement strand
TAAGAAATGGCCAAAACTTATGTATGTTTCATGTCTAGTTGATCGAAGAAGAAAACATATCACTAATATGTTTTAGATAGTAATCAGTGTTCAAAAGAAATCTCTCATTACACACAGAAAACACTATGTAAAAAATTATGTAAATATAGAACTCCATAATTATTATGTAAGAGTTTACATAAAACATGTAATATATACCCAAGCTTGTGTAAATTCCTATGCAAAAGCTTTACACTTACTGTTTACATAGTATTATGGAGTTCTATTTTTACACAGATTGTGTAATTTTTACATAATTTGTGTATTTTTTTTACATAGTGTTTTCTGTGTGTAGAGAGTGTTCATAAATACTTTGGTGGGGGGAGGTTGGAAATGTTTGAGCCTCAGACATGTTTTCTCTTACCACCCCCCCCCCCCCCCCGCCAAACACCGTTTATTTGTGTATCTTGACGCCCCCACCCCCACCCCATCCCCTCTGAATTACGGAGCATTATTAGATTCGACCTCGCACAAATGTTATTGTAAACAATTGGGTTCTTTAGTGTGCGAACGCGTTGAATTTGTGAAAAAGTAAATAGATTACTTTTTGTTTAAGTACCAATTTTTGTTTGCGACCTCCCTTTTGGGGGACTTTTTCTTTTGGATCCCCCCTCCATTTTTTACAACGCCCCATCAAGGTATTGGAGGCTGCGACCTCATGATAACAACTGGGATTTGTATATTTACAATTGTATTAGGCCTAGTAAAAAAACCTCCATGTTTCCTGTCCCCGCTCGCCTCCGTTTTACCTGCCGCCTCCTTTTATTTACTATTTACTATTTTTTTAAATGATCAGAGCTTTAATTGGTCACCTAAACAGCATCGATTGACCCTACCTGACTCCCCGAGTGACATATATCATGCCCAAGTAAATTACCTTGGTTTGTTGAAATTAATTAATTCGAAAGACATTTTCATTTTAAACAACGATCAAGACACATACAGTTTTGAATTATTTTTAACATTAAAAAAACACACCTAAATTCAGGGAAGAGAAGTGTTTGACTGTAACATAATAAAACACTGATTTGTAAATATTTGTATATATTTATTTCATTTTTAGTTTATTTTTGAAATTGAGTTTAAAAAAAGTATAACTGTTGTTACGCATGTTATGTTGAATAGCATTCAAAACCTATTTGTCATTTTATCCATCATTCATGAATAAAACTTCTTGCTTTACCAGATCACAGGCAGGCATAGGCTATCAAACAAAAATTATAATTTTATTTGACCCAAATTGAAGAGAAAAAATATCTATATGCAAACATGTTTTTTAAAAGTCCGGACGGGAAACATGTTATTTATTTTACTATGCCTTACATGAATTACACCTAGTATAAGGATTAAGAAGAAAAAACAGCCCTCTTTGTACAACAAATCGTCGATTCAAAAATGCTGGTGTAGACCAGCATTTAACGTATGGTTATGGTTATGGTATAGGCTATTCCAACATATTTAAAAATGGTTTTAATCAAGTTTTGCTGTGTTTTTGTGAGTAGAAACAACAATAATGGCCATATTTAATGTTCATCTTGAATTCTGAAGTAAATCAATAACAAAATCTAAGTGCCTTCGTGTCCTATTAAAAAGCACAAGCTACTTTAGGACCCAAACAATTTCATTTCGCAAGCAGTTTAATTTCGCTGATTTCGCCAAATTAAATGTCCGTCAATAGTTATTTATAATGGTATATGGAGATGCCGGGGAATACAAATTAGTGATATTACATTGCCGTAACAAGTTGATTAAATGCTAATTCGCTATTTGCTGTGAAATAAGTTGTTTTTATCAAATGCAAACGTTTAAGGAATTTGATGCATAGTGACAACGTTATCATAAATAGACTCAGTAACTCAGTTATAAATAGTCTTAGCTATTTTTTACGCATCCAGAAAATTTCACATTTCAATTTTTGATTGTTTTTAACAAAGTTTATTCTGCACACTGAATCAATAAATATTTGTGACTTGTGACTTACGAAAACATGCGTAAAATACGCTAAACAGCGTTGAGATTTTCAATCATGGCGGGTGATTGTCAAATCTAAAATTGCAAAACCACAGATAGTCAATTGACTATCCGCGCTAAAACTCAAACCATTACACATAACCCCAGCACATACACCCCGACTCTATGTAGTAGAGCAAGGCGTTGAATGAGAGCCTGTTGTGTTTACATAGTACACCCATAAGTCAGCAGCAGTATGTGTTATCAGAGAGATATTATGTAACACCTACTTAAACAGTTTTTGGGGTACCTCATGAATGAAAGCACTTTCATGGGCAAAGTGAAGTGGCCTCGGGGTATAAAGGGTTGAATTAATATTGTGGTGATGTTTATTCTTCTGTATATCTTATATTATAGTTCCTATCGAGAATAATGTCACCCTTCCTATTTGGGTTGGGTATGGAATTGTTCTTCTCAAAACTTCAGCTCACATTCTACCCCCGTTCCTATACCACCGGTCACCCTGAATTTAAATCATGTATTAAACTTCCACGCTCTATGAAATCTATAATACATGTATATCAGTATTAAAGGCATGAATATTAGGCCCGCGGAACATGCGCGGAATAAGCCGGGGGAATAAGGCAAGCGGCTGTGAGAAAAATCCAGGGGTACCCATACCCATCGAGATAACCAAAGTCAACAATTTCAATAGTTGCGAAATGGGGTAGGCCTACATTTTGGCTGAGCTGACCAAGGCGAGTGGGGGGGGGGGGGGGGGGGGGGGGGGTGAACAAAATGAAAAATTGAAGAATAGTGTGATAAATCAAATTAAAATAAATACAAAATAAATAAATACATAAATAAATATACTAATAAAAAAAAACCCTAATAAATAAATAAATACATACATAAATGCATCATAAATACATAAATAAATCGATATATACACACACTCTCATATAAATACATAAATAAATAAATAAATAGGGCTAAATAAATATGCAGTACCCCATGCAATACGTGACAACATTTCTGACCATCGATCCTTTGAAAAATGTCTGAATTTCCAGTTCCTCAATGGGATGGCTGATTAGTTCTGAGCCCAAATTCCAGACCATCCTTTGAAAAAAAGTCTGGATTTCCAAATTCCTCTATAGGGTGCTGGCCAAGGGCTGACCCATTTTGAGACGAAATTCCAGACCATCCTTTGAAAAAAGTCTGGAATTCCGAATTCCTCTATAGGGTGCTGACCATGGGTAGACAAATTTCGAGACGAAATTCCAGACCATCCTTTGAAAAAAGTCTGGAATTCCAAGGCCCCGACAATCGAAAAAAAGTTTGGAAATCCTAATTCCTCTATAGGGGGGTGCGGATTTTATCTGGAATAGCCCATTGATAGTACTTTGATTCATATTTAGAAACACATAATGTGTGGACTTACATCTTCTTCTTGCATTCACGTTGCTGACAGTGCCTAGGCCTATACCCTGTAAAACATTTGAAAAGCCTTAAATTTAAGAATCAGTAATATTTCCATGTTTCGTACCCCCGAAAGCTGCCCAAAACCATGTTTAATTCAAGTTAGTGAAAAATGGACTTACTGACTTCTTGCGCTCTCGTTTCTAGGCTATAGGCCTATGCACACGATTTATTTCAGGGGGCCACCGGGGCACCCTCTGGGTACGCCACTGCGTATGACTAATAGGGACTTACTCAGCGAATCGCAGTGCGAAAAGTGGAGTACATCTCCGTACAAGAATTGGCGATTTATTATCATGATTAGAAATGTACATTATAATTAAATATGCACATTCCGGGCATTGAGCTCAGATAAGATTTGTAAATAATCCAACCTGGAGGATCCCATTTGTATGATGATCAGCGGGTTCGCGGCCAACAATTTTTGATAACATCTCTTCACACGCGCCATTAATCATGGTATTCCATGTTTTTTTCCTGTAGAAGATCACATGAAGTTCCGACGGGCGGCTTTCTCAAGCAATACTGTTTCCAGTGCGCAACGGACTATGATGGGAATGGGAATGACCCCGACCTATCAATTGAATGAATCTGTTGGTTGAGTGATGTCGTACGTCGCCCAATTGGTGCATGGACATCATTGTTACCAAATTGCCTACAGGCCTACCACAAAACATACTCATGATGATAGATCTATTTCTTTTTTCTCTCAAAATCGTGTTTTGCAGTTGTGTTGTTAATTTTGTGATTTTGTGATTCTATTTATTTGTACAGTTTAGGCCTATCCCAAGTGTTTCGCTTAATCTTCATAACATAATTCGCAATATCAAAATACTAATGTAGCAGGCCTATGGAAAGATAAAATGTGCAGAATTATTTTGATATCAATTATGGTGATCCGTCACATGGATATGTTAGAGGTTCGAGTCAAGATCATGCCTTAAGATCAGCTTAAAACATCACGCAGAAAATACTTTATACTCATCCGAAATTTGAATTGGACTCGCCCTAACCTGTGCGCTATACACTGTGAACATGGTGTCTTACAGAACCATGTAAGACACATCTTGGCAATATAGACATGTCTTCAACATAACAAAGAAAACAAAAACAACTGTCTTACCTGAAGACACATTGTAAGACATGGAGACATAAGACATGAAGACACGAGTCATGTCTCTATGCAAGTCATGTCTTGACAGAAGACACATTTGTAAGACGCGTCTCATTGAAGACATGTCACAACCGACTTATTTGAGTCATGTCTTCAGGCAAGACTCTTGTTTTTGTTTCTTTGTTATCTATTGTTGAAGACATGTCTATTGCCAAGACGTGTCTTACATGGTTCTGAAAGACACCAGTTTTATGTGTGATTTCATTCCATAGCGCACACATTTTGGCTTGCGCATGGACATGGTTGTTCATAGAGTGCTATCAAAAAGTGAAGCTATCGTTCCAATGTCCCGGTCTGATTTGAAATCTACCGTTTTTGGATTTCAAATTAAACAGTATCGTCAGAAATGAACATTTGATTGATTCGAAATCTGTACAAATCCTATGATCATGGTAATGATGCCATTGTGTGGATCACGATCGACAACAACCGTTATGCAATATACGTTTTAAGTGTGGGCAATGGTGGGTAAAAGTAAGCTGACAAGACTAACCCTCGTCTCCGGCCGGGTTCTAAGAACCGATATAACCGAAGACACAACAAAAAACCTGCCCTATAAAAGCGGCATCTTCACTATGTCCTTGGAAAGCTATATTAACACTTTCCAAATTTTTGCCGGACAGTGTGAATGATTGAATGTGCGATGTCAATACAGTTAGATCAAACTAGCCGAAATAGGCTTATAAGTATAACTGTGAAACTCACGCTCGAATCATTTTGAGTGCTCGTAGTGAAAAAGGAATTCCCTTCTTTCGGATCAACATGCGGCGCATTCAGCTCCATAAACAATAGATGACTGATATTAGGTTGAGACCTTTTTGTAGCCAATACAATTAGTTGTCTGTATAATTCAGTTGTTTACCATCACGAACATTGCAATACTTATATACAATACAATCTTCAAGTTAATTATTGCGCTAGAGTAAACAATATGATCAATACGACTTTCTAAAAGATAAAAGCTCAGAATACTCAGAATGTTACTTTATAAACATGTGAGTATTAGGCCAAATATATTCTGGTGTGTAATTTATGGAAGGAGGCACTCACGTTGATGTTGTATGGACTTATGTAATCATGTAGGCCTATAGGTTTATGCAGTGGCGTAACTAGACTTTTTCATGGGGGGGGGGGGGGAGCAAGAACGGGCAGTAATTAGTGGGTTCCATTCCTCTGTCAAGAAATGCGCGCGAACCGCGCGAAAAATTTCGACTTTACACCTACTTTTTGCACGATTGAGCTACATTTCGGCTCTATACAAGCTTGTACCATAGAATATTGCATTGTGGGAAGACATGCGCGCGTAACGCGCGAAATTTTTTCATCTGTGTACTTTGTACCATCATTATTCCATGATTCCTTTGGTCAAATGAACCGACAGTGGATTTCATTTGGGGTTGGGCAAGCGGGGGGCAAGGGTTCCAAGTTGGGGGGGGGGGGGGGGCTGCCCGGCCCCGCTGGTTATGCCACTAGGTTTATGTACACAAAATACATGGACAAAATAATGAGAACTAAGTATTTGGTAAGTGAGTGATGATAAAAAAGCGTATAATAACAACATGTTTAATATTGTTAGGCCGAGTGCGCGTGTAACCACGGTATACGTCCACGGTGTAATATACAGATTTTCCTTTCTGGCCTGTTGCTGTTTCACGATCGAAGTTATCTGGATTTATTCGGCTAATAGTATTACCTCTTCCAAAGTGTGGAGAGGCCCAAAACTTTTAATGAGGTGACACATTAATTGCAGAAACCGATTATTGTTTATATACCCATTCGCCGCGTTCAATTTCCAGTTTTTAACCCAGTTTTTTTTTTTGGACACGCTGTATAGCATGATATACAGCGTGTCCCAAAAAACTGGGTTAAAAACTGGAGAGCCAAAGTAGGAAACATAGCAAATACACAAAAGGGATCAGAAGGTTGATATACCTAACCTTAGTTGGTGAATTTGTGGGACTGATCCGACATCAACTTTCGTAAATACAAGCTTTGAATAGAGCGTGGCCAAAACACATTTGTCCCGATTTTGCCCGCGGACCGCCCATGTGTTGTATTTGCGCGTTGTTCTAATACTTCATCAATGATTTGCCTTTCATTATTTACAATCATTTAGAAAGAAATATATATATATTCGTCATATCAAGGGATTTAAAAAGTGTTAGAACCTTTTACCATGACATTACCCATCTGCACTGCCATGCTTCGTTGCATGTCGAAAATGATTTCTACAGAATTGGAAACCAGCCCTTTAGTCATTCATCTCATGAACTGGATGTTGGGAATCTGGGCGCTCTTACATTATGCTGTTTTTGTACACTTTGTAATAACAAGGTTACTGCAATTGGTATTTATATAATACTGAATATTGAATCAAAATATATATATACCTGCAAATCAGTCCATTCAAATCGGGAATATCTTTACAGAAATATGGTTATTCAAAGGGAAGCACCACATGTAGGCCAACGTGGTAAATTGCTAAAATCGGGACAAACGGGTTCTGTCCATGCTATATTCAAATCTTTGTATTTGTATAAATTGACATTGGATCAGTCTCATAATTTCACCAATTAAGGTCAAGTATACTTTTGAATTCTCAAATATTAAGCAGTATAGTAACACAAAATTGGGCGTTTATTTTAGTCGATTAGGCCTAAGTCTTAAATATTGGCCCACTTTATTATATCTCCAACACCCCATATGAAAAACCAAACGCCGTTGCAACCACACAGAACCCGGCGTAACACGTGGACCAATGAAGATCTTACTATAATAGCTAGATATAGCTCGATTTAGCTCAATTTAGCTAGCTTTGGCTAGATTTAGCTATAGCTAATACCATCAACAGCAAGCTGCGCAGCTATACATATTAACGCCATTGTAAATGTTGCCTCCTAATATAATAAGTCCAATGGATGCATTGGTGTTGAAACGAAACGAAATATTTAGCCTTTTTAACGATATTTGCGCTCAAGTCATTCTTCCGACCTGTACAGCCGGATCGATCTTTTGTTAACATGTTAAGCGGAATTGTAAGATAAATGCTAAGCCAGAGCCACGTACTCCAATGTATAACCTCATGGAAACCAAGTGTAAGTGAGTGCACTCTGCGCTTCACTCCGTCAAGGTATCAAATGCTGTTTACGGTAAAGAACATCGCTCCCCGGGGCTCTATCAATTAAAGCCGATTCAATATTTATAGCGCATCCATAAATTCCATGATTTAAATATTTTTGTTGCTTTCTTTTTTCTTCTTTTTTCTCAGGACATATTTAAACTTAAATGGTTGTGAGCGATCCTCCATTGCCATCCACTTACTTTTCGAACTCATTTCTTTTTTTGGGGGGGGGACATGTTTACCTATTATGTAATATTCTACCTTAATATAGCGATATGACTATGGTAATACTTCATTGACTCATAAAATGACCTTTAGTTTGTGATTGTTTTTGTGTTATATTAAATAAATAAATAGGCCTAATGATCAGAACAGGGGGAAAGCATACATCTACAATTAATGTTGCATTTCAACTCCAATTAAAATACTATCACTTTTTCATTCAATATTGTTGTTGTTGCTCTTTTTCTTTCTTGGATCTTTCTTTCTTTTAACAGGAACTCCCTAGGTTTAACAAATGGCGGATTTATTTACTGATGTGCTCCCTTACTTAGGGTGACGCACTGCATTTAGTAAATATAATTCTAGGCCTGATTGCGTTATAGTATCCCTGGGTAAAATGAGCGAGTAAAAAGAGAAAGTTACACGAAGAGAAGCGGGTTATTCAATGAGCAATGGAGGCTGAGGATTTTCCCGGGATTTTTCTTCCTAAGGTTCCCCTTCCCCCTATTACTCCTCCTCCGGACGTGTTTTGGAATGTTTGACAATCACTGCGGCCCGTGAATGGATCTCAAAATCACAATGAGGCCCGGGTGGTAGAAAAGGTTACACATGCTTAAAATACACAGTGGTTTATCTAGAACTATACAAAGCTAGCCTGTGAGACCAGCTATTCGTCAGCCTGGTGCCAGGAGAGATACATACATTATTTCGGGAACGGCCAAGCTCCCTATGACCACATAGCACACACCGTATGTATAATACGACAAGGGGATCATTGATGTACCTGATATTCATGTCTGGGTGTATGTGTGCTGCATAAACCGTACCCACCATACCATCTGTGTTTTAACTAATGTTTGATAGAGCTTCAGATACGCCTATGGTGCACATAGCGCGGCACTCCATTGATAACTGATTCCAAAGTAAAGACCCCGGTAAAGTTGTTCAAACAATTTCGCTAAAAAGGCTAAATATTTCGTTTTCGCGAGCGTTTTTGCCAACGCAGTTTGTAGTTTACCATGGGATCAGCTATAGCTAAATCTAGCTAACACCTAGCTAAATCTAGCTAAATCTAGCTAAAAGATTAAGTGTTTTTTCGACAGCGTAAACCCCTCTGTGACAATGCAGAGGGCGACAAACATAATAAATTTAGAAGAAAGATCAAATACGAACTGAATTTGGTTGACGTATCACTGGTAGGTCGTTTTCCGCGATGCTATTGTACTGCGTTAAACCCTAGAAATCATGAATAGAATAATTTTAGGCGAGAATTTAGCTAGAAAGTTAATACCCTTATGCCTTTGTCTGAGGATTATAGACCGTGATTCGAGCTCAAAAATGACAAAGGAAGCCTAGAAAGAGCGAAAAGAGGTAAATTGTCCTTAGCAACACTAGGGAAAAAAGCCTAGAAAGGCGAGAAAATTTTGGGCAAAGGCTAAATTATTTTTGTCTGGGTATACCAATCATTGACTGAGCAGGACATTTAGACTTAGAAATTGGACTTGTAAGTCAACTTCAATGTCTGCCATAAGTATGATAAAAATACATGAGTATGGTAAGAATAAGAATACGTTAGCACGATGAAAATATCAAAGATTTCCCTTTAGCCTATTTAAATATGTAATATTCCACTGTCATGTTAATCTAACCTATTGTATACTGTGTGAATTACCATTGTACATACTACAAAATTAGTTGATTTGCCTAGTAGTTGGTCACACATTACTTAATCGATAATGGAGTTTGCTCATCTTTTCAGGATTTTAACTTTAATAGTTGTACTTAACAATGAAATCAAATTGGTCATGGTTCAGTGGTTTTAATCAGAATTAAATCCACGCTGAAAGAGAGTCCTATTTTTTGATACACCCTGTACTGGCGGGAAATTTGATTTCGAACATAAAGTTCATTGCAACTGCTTGGATTTTAATAAGCCTTATGGGGCCCTCACATGTATCCGTGTGAGCTGAGCGGCCCCTTACCGTGTTAAAAATGGGTGCGGACGGCGGCACACACGGTGGGCCGTTTCCCGTCCGTTGAACATGTTCAGGGGACTTTGCCGGCCACCGGAGTTTTGAACATGCTCAAAAATCCTGGCGGGTGAGTAAAAGCGGGGGCGAATGATGAGAGCCCGGTATGAAGACTGCATAAGGACGGCGCACCCGTTCGCATCCGTTTCGCACCCGTTTCGCGCCATTTCGCAGGGCGGTGATGGACGGTGGTGGACGTCGACCATCTTAGCGACGGACTGCGATTGGCCGCATGCAGCCTAGTAACCGTTCGCGGAACGGACTCTCAGCAGGCATGTTGCAACTCTCTAAATGTAAAAGAGCTAAAACTCACTCTTTCGAGAGCTCTAGGAGGAACAGCTCTTTTTTGGAGTGAAGTTCACTCTTAAAAGAGCGATTTTCACTCTAAAAAGAGTTAAAATCACTCTTAAAAGAGTGACAAATCACTCTGAAAAGAGTGAACTTCACTTCTTAGTAGAGCCGTCCATCCTAAAGCTCTCGAAAGAGTGAGGTTTAGCTCTTTTACATTTAGAGAGTATTAGATGTTGGTCGTACGAATTCCGGAATACAAATGAAGCGGCGAGCTTGAGCGCTCAGCTTGAAAAGGGCGGTTTGATGAAGGCGTTTCGACCGGTTAGGAACCGGTATGGAGGTGATATGCACACGGTGAGGACACGATGAGACCGGTAAGCTAGAACTGTATGAGGCCGACAAGGCCGGTGAGAACCGGGACAGACCCGGTGTAGAACAGTGTGGACCGAGGACCGGTAAGAACGGTAATCTAGAAATGTATGAGGACGGTGAGCCCGGTACCCGACCGGTGAAGACCCGGTATAGACCCTGTATATGACGTTATGGACCCGGTGGCCACAACAAAAGATTAATGCACCCGTTGACAGTTTTTACTGATTGTTTGGACTCTGTTGTTTTTCTATTAGACGGTAAGGTGGCCGCCTACCAATAACGCCCTGCGAACGGGCGCGAAACGGGTGCGCCGTCTGTATACCGTACTCAAACCGGGCTCTCACCGTTTGCCGCCGCTTTTACTAACCCGGCAGGAGTTTTGAGCTTGTTCAAACTTCCTTCCGGGCGCGGATGACCGGCAATGTCCCCGGCAACGTGTTCAACGGACGAGAAACGGCCCACCGTGTGACATCACCATGTGCCACCGTCTGCACCAATTTGTCACACGGTAATGGGCCGGCCAGCTCACACGGATACATGTGAGTACAAATGACTTTTACAGACATTCCTTGAATGTGAGCAAAGCGGCGAGCTTGAGCGCTCAGCTTATACAGGGCAGTTTGATGACGTTGTCAAAGCGGTTCGGTCGGTACCCAAGCGTTTTGGCCGGTGAGGCCCTGGTGAGGAGGTGGTATGATCCCGGTTCCAGGCCGATAAGGACCCGGTATAGAACAGTATGAACCCGGTGACCAAAACAAAATCAATGCGGCCGTTGACATGTTTTGCTGATTGTTCACCGTGTTGGACTCTGTTGTTTTTCTATAAGACGGTAAGGGGCCGCCCAACTCACACGGATACATGTGAGGGGCCTCATTAGCATGATTAGAGATACATCTTGGTTTGGTTTAGCTGTAGATATCAATGAAGCTTTTCAAATAACACACATTTACACATCATTTAGTGATTTTATCATCAATGTATCTTTTTTTAGGTTGATGTAACATAAAATGCAGTTGACTCTGTCAATTAATCTGTGCACCGATATGATAACAATGAGGATCTTGTAGATATTAATGTTCAAACTTTTAAAATTCAATATACTGTATGTCCACCATTCTTATTAATAACTCATTACCATAAAAAAACATCCTTTACATTCATATCCTTCACTAATGCATGCCAGTTACAAAATTGAATAAGCTTGAGCATAGAGAGGATATGCGCAGCAATCAACACGGGACAAATACGGCATATTTGCTATTTAACAATATTGGTATTTTCTTTCTTTTATTGAAAATGTGAATTTTGAACATGTTCTTCAAACGGTGCTAATCATTGTTTATATTTTTTGCTAGGTGCATCATATTTGGTATCAAATTGTGCCAAAAAGATTCATTAACATATCTATCTAGCCTGTCAATGATGACCGAAAATGACTCTAAAGGACCTAAACAAAGTGTATGACTTTCTTTTCTTAAGCAATTTATATAGGCCTATGTAGGGGAGAGCGGGGAGTGTATCTTTGCGGCCACTGGTTGAATTTGGCGACAAACAATCGATAATGTAGTATGTTTCAAGCTTCCCAAATTAAAACGTGGCATATCACCGTAACATGTTTGTCAACTTATCATCCGAAACACAGTTTTGTCTCACAAAAGAGAATTTTCTTCCATTTTTCATATGCAATTTGTTCCAAAGATATTCGTAGAGAAGGGTCTAATGTAAATTATCATGTATGGAATTGATGATGGATTTGATGCAGTTAACAACCCATGCATTTATGTGGGACATCCGTGGTATAAGTCAATGCACTTATTGCGCTATGTGGGGCACATACGCCCTATAATGATGGGCAGGTTCGCCAATAGGGATTTATATAGTAATTTTCCTCTTACAGGATAATTGTAATTATAAAAATAGTATTCAGGAAAGGAGTAACACTATATTAGAGGGGAATATTTCAAAATGTGGTATTTCTTATTGCTTTTAAATTTTGCTTATTGCTTTTAAACTTTGAACGAGTATGTTTCGCGCAAAAGTGCCCTTATCCCTATAATTTGGACCCCTAATTTCTGTTCTTGTTTTGAATAAAATAACGAGGAATAACGAATCTATGTGTATTTGATATTACGGCACTTTGTGTAGTCTAATTCTGAGCCTAGGGCGAACTTGCCCGGCCTATGTGCGAACCTACCCCGGCGTCGGGCAAGTTCGTCTTTTGAGAGACCTATCTTTCATTTACTACTTACTCTTGCCTTCACAGTAAGGCCTAGAATACTGAGATCGTTATCATATTATGTAGCAAGGATATCAATCGTTCACATAATATCAATAGGTCCATTCAATCTTTAATATTGGCGACTCTGGACCTCTTCAAATGAAAATGGGGCGAACACTCCCCGCTCTTCCCTATATTTCAGGGTACACAATGTTGATATAAATGATACCCGTCCCTGGTTGAACTCATGTACAAGGTAGGCCACGAATGGTACCATTTTGTACGAGAATGTACACACATCATACACCAAACAATCCAAAGATTTATATGTCTGATACTTGCCACCATTCATTATGATATTTATATATAAACCATACACCCCGACATACACACCATATCACACCACATCAGAGTATTGGATACGTTTTTTGTGAATATCATGAACATTATTTGAAATTAAGGTTGACTCACCTGCTATCCCGAATATTTATAGAAGGAAGTATCATATTAATTGTAACCAATATGGCGGTTATGAAGTGCTAGATCAATTGGTTAATTGTGCTCATGGAAAAATCACAATGATTATTTATAAACCTGTTGTTATGTTTATTTAAGTTATCGCGTATTGACAAACACACAACCGAAGTTCAATGGGCTTTGATTTGAGATATGAAGAAATAGGGTTTCAGTTTAAATTTACCTTTGCAATGATAATAGAAATGTTACAGTTGGCTGGTCTTTCTAAAACGTATAAGTCAATGACCCTATTGACACTAGAGCTACAGGGTGTAATAAAAATCGTTAATCTTTTAATGTGTCATAGGGGAGGTTGGGGCAACTGGACCGGTTAAGCATATTTTATGATATAAAAGCTTAAAGCTCGTGTAAATATTTATGGAATTGCTATGAAAATATCACCCATGTAACTGTTTACATATAACATATAATCAATGTTAAAAAAATATCCAAACAAAAGGCCAATTACCACTAACTAAAAACTCCCCATCGTTGGGGCAACTGGTCCTATATGTTCCAACGGTTAGAATACACAGAAATCATTGATTGACAACACGGTAACTAAGCAGTATTTTCTTTACAAACTCATTTCCATATTATTTAACGTGTAAAAATGATACAGGTCTCATGAAACCCATGTTTTATACAGTTTTCGTGGTTAACGTGTAAAAAGCAGTAATACTAATGGTGTACAAAGTAAGCACAATTTTCGACTGCACGTTTATTATAGATAAAACGGTATGAACCTAGTTAAATGGTTACATGGTTGTGATATTCAGACGCCCCATACATTTGTCTATATATACACCTTTCTTTAATGATTTTATTTATTTCATATAATCATCATTTAGTACTTATAATAAACCATCTTGATATTTAGCCAGCTTTTCATGTTACAGGGGAAGAGCGTGTTGGCGCAGCGGTTAGTTCTCTCGCCTTGCACCAATGAAACCCGGGTCAATTCTGTGCACGACCGCGGGCTTTATGTGCATTTGGTTTATCACGATCCATACACGCTCTAGCAGGTTTTCTCCGGGCTCTCCGGTTTCCTCCTGCTTTCAAAATCTGTGATCAGTTGTTTCGGTTATCAAAAACTTCCTTGACCCAAAGGTATTTGGGGAGCTGCATTGAAAAATGGTGGATGTTACAATCTAACTGCGGATAGGTTTGCGCTAGAAATTGGCAGCACCCTAGTTGATGCGACATGATTCTGATGATTCACCAGCAGCAAAATCACAGCGCTTTGAGCCATTTGGAAAAGGCGCTATATAAATATACTGATTATTATTATTATATTATTATTAGTCAATATGACAATGATGACCCAACGGTTGATATACACAAAAAGCGGTGGATAAAATACATAAATTATGATATTTAGTCATAGCGAATACCTTTACAGACACCATTCAAAATATAATAAAGATGTAATTCATAATACCGAGGTTTTAAACCATTCTAAAGCAATTTCATGTCATATGGCAATCCTTCAATATCAGAAATAGTAGTATTAGACCCGAAATGCCCCAAAAATGTCTAAGAACTTGAAAGAATGTGAATTATTTCATATTCTATTCACATTTCAATACCGAGTCATGTTTTATTGACACTAACAACTCATTTTCAAAATTAAATTTACAATTTTGATTTAGTTTTTGCAGGCGGTCCAGTTGCCCCACACCCCTTCGGACCACTTACCCCAACAAATGACGTAGCACTTTGTCGAGATGAAACGTTATTAAAACACGCCTGTGACGTAATACATTTTACGCCAAAATGTTTAAAAACATACCACCATTTGTCATAATAATCAATAACTCCAATACATTTCAGAAAAAAAGGCAAAACTGCATTTTTGTTTTTAGCCATTACACAGATTTCTGTAGCCAGTGAGTATCTTTGAATTCGCAAATATTACGGCGTTCGGGTCCTACAAGTAGACGAGTGTCTTTAGATAAGTAAGAAATGGTGTACTTTGTTATTTGCAAATTCATAAACTAATAACTCTACCAAATGAATACCCGTGATAATGATTTAAGTTGAAGCATTTTTTAAATGATAATATTGATCGGAAATCCAAACCACCAATGTCCCGAATTAGCAATATGCGCCATTTTACGGTCATTTCAACCACAACCTATGGTTTAATCATATTTCGGAAAGTCCCTAAGCACACTACAATATAGCACCCATCAAATGCAATATGCACCTAGTATCTTAAGACGACTGTACTGCATGTATATATTTACTGTTGCATATCTGTCAATCATATAAAGTACATTAAACATGATCTAAGCCCATCTTCATATATCGCCCATACTATCTGTGAATTTTCAATCAGTCACTCAAGGAGTTAGCTTCAAAGATATGGAGAAAAATCACATGTGTAAATACCCTAAAGTTCCAAATGTTTTGGATTGTAGAAGGTAAAGATATAGGGTGGTGCGTTCAAACATGGCCTAGGGGATAGGCCATGAACAATAATAAACAATAATAACCTTCAAAACACAATAATTTCATGTAAATTTCAGTTAAAATGTGAACATTAACTTTCCTGCTTATGAACTTCGTTCAGTTTCTGTTGATTGTTGACCTTTTTTGCCGGCCATATTGTAAACAAAATCCTGTCCCTTTGATATTCTGGACCTTTAAAATCAATACAAATCAATACAACTGAAGTTACTTCCGGTATCACAAATCACTTAAATAGCTGCAAAATCCGAAAACAATAACCAATTTCCACCATTCAAAGTGCTACATGCAGGCTGACATATTGGCGATGCAAAAAGGTTGTTGCCCTGACTCTGCTGCCCTCAGGTTTAATGCCAGAGGGTGTTAACCGCGATTCCAGCTAGGCCATGTTTAAATGCACCACCCTATATATGTCAAGTATCAACAAAAGTCGTATTGTTCAAAAGAAATCAGTATGCCCATACAATTACAAAATCCTTCATTTCGGACCACTTGCCCCACGGTCCAGTTGCCCCATATTCCCCTACGATTTTTTTTTCTTTTCATTTCGGAGCTTTCGTTATCAAGGCATGGCAAATCTATATACACAGGCATGTCAAATTCACATTTGGCCACTTTTCATGACTAGAAAATTTCAATTAGAATTGTCATTTTGTGTGTAAATTTAATAACATGTTGGCAGTTTTAAATTCCATGACTGTATCAAGTGGCGACCACTCGATGTGCATATAGGATGTATTCAGATATAATGCGTGTACATTTGTCCAGATGCATCCAATGTAACCATACTATGGTAGTTGTAAATTCCACTACTGTAACAACAACTACATTATAAACAAATGTTATCCCTGATCAAAGACCATTACAATGAAGTATTTATATTCTTGAACAAAGACCATTAAAATGAAGGATTTATATCCCTGATCAAAGACCATTAAAATGAAGGAAGCTAGGCCTCTTCAAAAACATAACCGTTTTACATTTATCTTCGTATTCATTCATTGGGGTCCTTTGGACATGTTGGATCAGATTGAAATATCACATAATTTTGAAAAAAAATGCTCATCTCCAGTTTCGAATAACCAATTTGAGTCAAACATAATTTAGGTTATAGCTAACAAATAGTTCTTGCTGTGCATTCAAGTGCGCATTTCACTAAACATAATTGAGTTTTTAGGTATAATTGGCCGAAAAGGGACGTGGTAACATTTTAAACATATTGGTGTGTGAAGAGTTAGAGACAGTATTTACTGTGGTGAGGCTATATTGTTACTTGTTGGTTCAATTCACACAGAACTTAATTTATAAATATTGGTCGAATTATTGACAGAATGTCAATCAGTTTACAATGACGTTATGTAAAGTATGGCCACGCCCTGGTATTATAGGTGCAGAGCAGCTGTACATGTATGGTGTGTGCAATTCAACATTCTCAAATGAAGATAGTCTGATATCTCATAGCCTGATTCATAGTGGAGAATAGAATATCTGCCCTCATGCCATTTCTTTCAAAAGTAATAGGTCTGTCACGGCAGGACTTCGAGACCCTCTACAACGATCTCCTGGCATGAAGCTGACCGATGTGATGGATGATGTATGGATGTATGGTGGATGATGCCAACCATCCTCTTTACGAGCGAGTGCCCTCTGCCGTGACAAACCGCTATCTTTCCTCCTTTGTTCCACAAGCAATTGCTTTTCATAATTCTCATTATAAACGGGGGGGGGGGGGGGGGGGGGGGGGGATATTTAAGATGGGGGTCTTGTCTGTATATTATTGTGTGTATTGTGTTTATGTACGATCACTCTCATGAGTTGAATTTCCCTGTTTGGGATTAATAAAGTTTAAATGAATGAATAAATGAATAATTATATGTCACGCGATTAAGCGGAATGAGTCGGATAAGTGGCAAATTATTATGCTTTACATTGTTTTCTCAGATGATAACTTGTCTGTAACTTAACAACTTTAGTGGAGCTTGGACCATAATGTACCATGTTCACCTTTTTGTTTGTAAATAGGGACACATAATCAAAATCTGCCGACATGTGACTCATTTCGCTTGATCACCCAATCACAAAATTACAGTATCGATGAAAGCACCGTTTAATCCAATATTTGCAAATTTAAACCTGGTATTAATTTGTTGATTTTTATTTTTGCTCTATAGTTAAATCCTGTCACAACTGATGTTGGCACCTATGAATGCCGTGTAGCGAATCGTCTTGGTCACATAAAACATATTATACATTTTGAACCGGCTGGTAAGTTAGTTTGTTTGTGTGTTGGGGGCATTTGAATATGTTTATCTGTCGGGTTTTTGTTGTTGTTGTTGTTTTTTGTTTTTTTATTGTTTGGATTGTTAGTTGTTTGTATTTGTATTTGTTTTTATGTTTGTTTGATTGAATGTCACCTAAAAATAAATGTGTACATGTAACAGGCAACAGTTTCAAAATTCATATGGCAAGATAGATTACGCTTTGCTAGCTTAACACTTTCCCACTAGGCAGTCGTTATCAGGCACACTTTTACAAAAATGTTTCAAAAATGTCAAAATTATTGAATTTCATCACCATAATTGTCTAGTATTGGTTCAATAATTCTTGAGATAGATTTTGACTTTAGCTGCGTAGAAAGTGTGCGTTAGGATGCGAATCATTAGTGAACTTGCAGAGATAGCGCTGTGGTACCTCATTGTGTAAGAGCGCTATATAAATACCTTGTATAATAATAATAATAACAATAATAGGCAATTTTTATACGAAACTGACAACAAAAAATCCTTGATTTGCAAATAGGCTTCAATGGTGTCTGCTGCCACATACAACGGTTGCTAACGTTCTACTTTAGTGAACATCTTTATTGTATACTCCTCTCCCAGTGTCCTATAAAGGCCTGTGTATCAATACTTTCGTGACGGTTCTGATTTTGTCAAGCAGTGCAATAATGCATGTAGAGCCCGCCCTGATATATGCAACGCACTCTACGTGTAAATATGAATACAATACAGTGCTATGGGCCTCTGTTACAGAGAACAATAGCCACTGAGAGAAATTTCGAGCAAATAAGTGGTGTGGAGGTTTGTCATAATTGTTTTCTCTAATTATTCTTATTTTTTCATAACCTTTAAAAAGTTGTTTTGAAAATTAAACGACAACATCGTTTTCAATTTGAAATATTTACATTATTATTGGTTTTTTTTGATCAAACGAGTCATATTTCTTTGACGGTGCGTACAAACTAAACGCGCTAATTAAACGATTAAACTTTCCGCGCGGCAGGCGGCTGCAGACGACACTGCCAAATTTCACAACATGTTTTACACTACAAACATTGTTAAATTTCTTCACCAAATTTGAAATCACCATGAGCAATGAATTGAAATAAGTACAAACATGCCTAGCATTGGTTCAGTAATCCTTGAGATAAACTTTGACAGTTGGGAACAACAAGGAACGAACAAGGGGGTAACCCTTTGTAGAATACCGCAGCATTTCCCGAGTAAATGTACAGTTTATTTCAACTCTATGGGGGAACTGCCAGAACCTTTGTAAACATAATATAAATACTCTAACAAACTTATTTTGTACATGTACAACGGTGAACAGAAAAATATAACATTTTACTTCAACAAAATCAACAACGCTCCAACGCTGAGCGCAAACGTTGACCACCGTTTACCAATCAGGCTGCGTCATTTTGTTGTGGTGGAGCTACTACGCATGTGCGAGAGCGCAAAGAGTTCGAGCGTTGTGGAGTATTCTCAGCGCTTAAAGATATTATTTTGCTATCCTTTTGTATTCAAATCTCTTAAAACCGACAAAATAGTAAATATAATGATATTATGTTTAACCATTTATTTCTAGATATTTTGATCATTTTATGTAAAATTCTGCATTTGATTAACAAAGAGGAAAGAAAACTTATCCTTTCATAAGTTGCTTTTTTAATTTGATCTTTAATCCATCTTGTGACATATTCGACATCCATCTTACATTCGAGAGAACCCTATAATCTTAACACTTCCACGCGGCTATTTGTTCTACCACATAGGCCTTCAAACATTTTTTTCTTAGAAACGTTTCCCAATTTTGAAAGTCTATCTCAAGGATTACTGAACCAATTTGTACTTATTTCAATGCATTTCTCATGGTGATTCAAAGTATGGTAATGAGATTGAAGAATGTTGACATTTTTGAAACATTTTGTGACATTTCGGAATGTCGTCTGCAGACGCCTGCCGCGCCATAAGTGTTAAGTTTGTAAGAGAAAAAAGCGTTCCTATTTAATAATTTCCACTTACATTCAACTTAAGAAAATCTTAAAAGTTTTATGAAATAGGGCCCAGATGTTTCATTTTTGTCTTGTGTATTTTTGAACTTTTATTGATGCTTTATATGTTTTACAGAGCCCCCATTGCCACCAGTAAACATCCGCATAGGGTCTATTACACATGACACATTGGTGTTACTATTCGATGCCCCAGTGTCCGATGGTGGATTACCTATCACTACTTATAAAGCTGTCTATCAGAAGTTTGGCAGAATATTGAGCTTGTCGAAGAGATTTTACGTCGGTAAGTACTATACGTTATAGCTGTATTTTGTTTTATAAATATTGTTAAGCAACACAATTCACGGACAACAAAGAAAGACCGCACACATTCGAGCGTAATACCGCAACGTAATTGACTTGATACCCAATTTGAAACCAACGAATGTTTCGCGCTACAATGAACGAGTTGCTGCCAGACACTAGAGAGCGTGTTTCTGCTGGGCAAGTTACCGTTAATAAACGCTAAGTTTGCCCAGTAGAAACAGGCAGAACCGGGCTATAATCGGTATTTTTGGTAATCCCAAAAACCTTCACAAAGCAGGTTTGGAACCAGCAATAATCGGCAATAAACCCAGCAGAAACAGAATGGTGATTCTTAGCGGTTTGCGCCGTGAACCGTGTCACGCTGGGTTATAAATACACATGATTGTGAAGCAATCTTTTTCAGGTGCGGTGGCATTGTTTGGGATTACAAAAGGTCACATGTCGTGACCCTTCGAGTAGGATCAATAAACTTAGCGGGAACTTTTCGCGAGTAGAAACAGGGGGGATTAAAAACTGACTGATTGAAACTTAGCGTTTATTAGTGCTAACTTTTTGCTGTGTCCCAGCAGAAACACACTCATAGCGTTTATTAGCGTTTACTTTTCCCAGCAGAAACACGCTCCTAGGATTACAAAATTAAAATTCACACGTAAAGATAACTTGTGGATCGTGAATCAGCCACATACCAGAATGCATTTATTTGTCATAAATAAACCAATCCTCACTCTTGTCAAAAGGAGTTGATAGATGCACATTTACTAACAAAAGTTCATAAGCCTACTAGACATTTTTTACCAGGGCTTTGAACGCGAACTTTTCCCAGTCCTCCCCAGATTGAAAATCAAAGGGAACCTAACTTGACATACAAGGCTAACACTGTTTATTATAATGTACTTCATGAAATTTGTATAATTACATAAAACATAGTGTCTATAAATGTTATGTTCTTAGTGACACATATTTGCAAATTTAAAATGTACTGCATGGACAATTCCATTCAAACCGGACCATAACCCTAACTCTACCATATACCACAATATACCACGACTGGGCACGTTGGTGCCACCCGGCGTGGACGTTTTTCGATGAAAAAATGGACCCAATCCATATCGTCGGAGCAATACACTGCGCAGACTACCGTTGACAGTCGTGGTGTAGTGGGGAATCATAAGCTCCACGTGCTGGAGGTCCCTGGATCAAATCCCGGGGGATCGGTGGGATATTTTGATCGATTTTCCACGTTGAAAAGAAAATTCTGAAAAAGTAAAAAAGTGGGGGGGGGGGGGGGGGGGGGGGGGGGGTAGAGTTAGGGTTAAAGATCACACCATTCTTTTCTTTTCTGAAAAGCAAATATGAAATGAACATTAAAGAATAATGATGTGACTCGGGTGATCAAAAGGTGTATACTAAACTGTAATTACTCGACAGGTATTATATTAATCAATGTAGCCAAAAGAACACAATCCACCGAGCACTTGTGATGAGGGTGGCAGGAGGGTGGGTGGGGAATTTTGAAGAACCTTCTGGTATGCGTGCAGTTTATGATAAAGTGCTCAACAAAAGAAAGTCGTACAGTTTATTTAGGACATTTAAGTAACTTTCGATTATTTTGTTAAACAGGCTAGATGTACTTTTGGATGGTTTTTTTTAGGCACATTTTGATACCAAACATAACACCTATCAACAAATATAAACCATGATTAGCGCCATTTAAAGAAAATGTGTCACATTTTCAATACACTACGCGGGAGGAAAAGAGGTGTGTGCTGTGTGCACTGCAAATCTAAGTGTTAATGATTTGAGTAACGGATAATTAACACTTGAGCGCGTTAATGCTCTAAGATTGTACAGTAAAGGTATAGGATGTGTTCAATACGTTTCATTAAGTGTTTACTTATTAACACATTAACGCCTGATGAACGCCTGAAATGTATGTAGGTTAACATGTTTAGAGTTCAAATTTAAACACTTTGGATGCCTTTAACATGTCCGTGTGTTCACATAACGCTTTCCACAAGGCAGGCGTTTGCAGACGATATTTCCAAAATTGAACAAAATTATTAAAAAATGTTAACATTTGTGAATTTCATCACCATATTTGGAATCACCATGAGAAATGCATTTAAATAAGTACAAATATGCCAACTATAATTGGATTAGTAATCCTTGAGATAGACTTAGCCAAGTTGTTCAAACACTATTGGTTTTACCATAGGCCTATACAAAACAGAAACCGTTCTGAACTTTCAAAGTCTATCTCAAGGATAATTGAACCAATTGTAAGCATGTTTGTACTTATTTTGATGCATTTCTCACGGTTTTTCCCAAATATGGTAATGATATTCAATAATTTTGAGATTTTTCAAACATGTTTTGAGATTTTGGAATATCGTCTGCAAGACGTCTGCCGCGTGGAAAGTGTTAACACCGCGAAACGGCCAAACTCATATAACAAAATGTGTGGCGCACGAATATGCTGTATTAACACTTTCCACGCGGCAGGCGTCTGCAGACGACAATTTTGTCCACGATTGATTTCGATTTTGTTGCAGTTTTAAATATCACAAATACTTTGAGAACCTTGACATTTGCCGTATTTAAATCTACATGATTATTCATGACTGTTGTAAATATATGACGACTAACGTTTTTGGTAGCAAATGAGATGTCAACATGGGACTTATATATTACAGCGTGTCCTAAAAAAACTGGGTCTACAAACTGGAGAGCTTATAACTGTAAATGAGGAAACATAGCTGCTTCACATTTGGGGATATAAAAGTTAATATATCTGACATTAATTGGTGAAATTATAAGCATAATCGAATGTAGGGTTTTGAAATACAAAGCTTTTTAATAATAATAATAATAATTAGTATTTATATAGCGCCTTTCCAAAGTGATCAAAGCGCTGTAATTTCCCTGCTGGTGAATCATCAGAATCAGGTCGCATCAACTAAGGTGCTGCCAATTTCTAGCGCAAACCTATCCGCACTTTAGATTGTAACATCCACCTAGTAATAAGCTCTGCAGTATTTGGACCCAGTTGTGGGGGACACGCTGTAAGCCTTTCGGTGAGGACATTTTTGTCCAGGTTTTGACATCATATAATTATATTGTCTTTATATTAAAGATTTTATATTCCAACTTATATATTTTCATTTTCGTTATGATTGAAATCATGGAATACTTTCTCAGTCTATGTAACGTTAACAATCATAATATCCATTTCGTTTTCTCGAGGTAGTGGCGTAATGTTACCACAACGCGTTATTAATACATTGCGCATGAGTGTGAACACCCAGTGCTCGTAAAAACAATGTAATTATGTTATGTAAGGAAGGACTAGTCATTGCCTGTCTACTAAAACCACAGAATCACATTATGGAAACCTCTGTGCTAAAACATGTCAGTGAGTCTCAGAATGTTTTAGGGAAGTACCATTATACTTCAAGGGGAGGGGGGGGGGGTCCCCTGCATAGTGGGTGAAGTTTGCGAAAACTTCCTACCCATCCCCTTTGGGATCTAATGGTGCCTTCCTTTTGGAACCTCTACCTGCATTACAATTGATGATGTACGTCACGAGAAACTATAACAAATTACGAGAATGGATCAGTAAGTTCTGTCACCAAAGGCAGCCCAACTAATATTTGTCTTTATTGTGTTATGGCATCCTTTACACGACATTCTTAGCTCCCTATTATCTAAATTAGTGGGGATATAGCCTGTATAGAATTTTCCAAGCCCATTTCTGCAGTCACATATCGAGGATTGCGCGCCAGAAAATGCTATTTGGAGATAATCAACTTTCAAATATTTGGGACTCATTACACATGTTACAAAACACTGTAGCATCCAACTTATAACTCCACTCTAATTAAGAGTGGTTATGAGTTGTCTCTTCATGGTTTTGCCCAAAGATTGAGTTACGGCCTTCTGGCGCTCAACCCTCGATATCTACCTGTGGAATGAAGCCTACAAAGACTGTATAGAATCATGCTGCATCATGACAATGCAAGTCCTCACAAATGATATCCATTTGATGGAACATCCAACCTAATCCCCAACTTCCCCCATCAATCGAATCAACGATTCGTCTTCAGAAACATGGGCAAAGTGACACATCTTTTTGTTCCGCCCTCGTATATTCATTACGTTCCAGTCACCTGTATATATTTGCAATATACGTGTTGACATGTAAAGGCCGTGACGGTATTATGGAAACCCTGACCGGACCACACCATGCCTAGCAGTCTACAGTTTTGCCACATGTCTTGCCACATATTGATTTTCAGTCCCTAGTTGGCTAATTTTTAAAACTAAAATATACTCGAAATGTGAACTTTTGATTTTACAAAATCTGATAGAGCTTACGTTTTTAAAACAAATTGAAGTTCAAAGTTTGAATTTCATAACGCAACAACATTCAAAAGTCGCACTTTGGGCTCGTAATAATTCAGCCTAAGAATTCGAAGACCCAGCCCATATTGACCACATGCCGGGGATGACCTTGTGTATCGGAAAAAGGCCGTCTACAGTCTTGCCACATGTCTTGCTACATATTGACTTCCAGCCCGCATTGGGCTATTTTTTGAACTAAAATATCCGCTCAAGGGATACTTTATTGTGACTTCTAATTTTAAAAAAATCTGAAATATCACTAGTTTCAGTTTTTTATAACAAATATAAGCTAAAAGTGGGCATCTATTAATTCATCAGCTTTCAAAAGTCACACTTTGGGCTTCTAGTTCCGCCCTGCAAATTATCCAAGAATGATGCTGGACCTACAGCAATAAACAGGTGAAATAAATCTGAGAAATGGTGTTGGAGGGGAAGATTTATTACCCTGGAAAAGCTTGCAAATCGGGGGTAAGGATAGTCTCAAACTTTTGAAGGGATGGAATCGTAATGTGCACTAATACCGACAAGTCTCCTAGTGTCTGACGGTCTACCATAAATCCCTAACTCTAGATCACCACACGGCAACAGATTTGTTTTCCGACCCCTATAATTCACCAGAAAGGTCACCCGACCCCCCCCCCCCCCCCCCCACCCCCGGGATTTGAACCACGGACCTCCAGCACCAGGGCTCAGATCCTAGTCATTACACCACGGCTGTCAGTCGACACTCGGCGAGTATATTCGCCTCGTTATATAGCCTGGGTCCGTTTTGTAACCCAAAAACCTGCACGCCGGGTAATAAAAACATTGTTTTCCGCCCAGTTGTCGTGTGGTGTAGTAGAGTTAGGGTTATCTATGATGAAAATTACAACATTTTGGAATGAAAAAAAAAAATTATCATAATTTTACCTATATTTATATCAATAAATATCTACATTATTATACTTAACATGTTTAAGGATAATCATTTATCGCACGCTAATGTAACACAACTATTTTACCAAAAATCAAAAGTCAGTGATTCAAATTCATTTGCCACCATTTATAACATGTCAAATGAGATATAGTGCAAAAATGCCGCTTGTCAATAAGATGATATTTGAAACATTGAGGTCTCACATTTTCTTCGCCCTAAATGCAAGTGTCCATTAAAGGTAGATGTTCGACGCACAAGATGCTGTGAAATGTACCCATTGAGTAGTACACAAACTATATCGGTGGTTACCACTATTCGCGGTAATTCGACGTTATTTCATCGATTTCTCCGTAATTATACCGATTTAGGCCGTCAAATTTCAGTATGATGATGAGAAAAATACGAGCTTCCATATGATATGAAAATCTCCGTATGTTTGTAATAATTCTGTGTTACGAAAATGTGATCGGGTCATCTACCTTTAAAACACATGCAACACATGCCAGTTTTTCTCTTAGTATTTCCTGTCAATTTCATCTATTGTTAAGAAAATCGATACAACCCTGTTGTTTTCGCCACTGGTCTACGTACGCAGTGCACAAAGTTCGGATATTCCTTTTCATTTGTCTGCACCATACCATCGTTAAAAACCGGGATATATACGATTCTGTAACTCATTCAAACCAAAAGTATAAGCACAGTCCCTGTAGCCTAGTGGAGTAACCAATCGCCGCGATAGCGAGAGGGACCGGGTTCGAGGCTGTGTATTTATAAGGTCTCAAATAATAAATAGTTATACAAGTGATGTGGAAAGTTGAGATATGGCGACCAAAAATAAACCCTGTCCTATGGACGGATGGATATCTCAGGTAGGGGTAGTAATTTCACAGATTTTTTAAATTGATCATTTCGACCAAAATTGAAATCTACCATCTTTACCAGAAAGTCTGTATTTTCCATCAGAAATGTCCGATTTTCAAAATTTAAAATTCTTATGAAAGCTGGGCGTTAGCGAAAGATATATGTGAAAACGGTTTGAATAATATCAATCGAATTCATACCGTAATAAATCATTTTGCCTTTGTACAGTTCTTTCTGATACACCCTGTATGAGCGCCCTCTTTTGATCTAGAGAAATTAGCACGAATGAGTTTTGTGTATTCGATATTCAATACTATAAAGTTGTATTACTATCTAAATAATTTTATGGACAGACGAATTGCTCAATTGGTAAAGCGTCAACTTCAGTATCACGAGGTTGGTGGTTCGATTCTCAAGTACACCCTTTGCAATTTCTTTTGAAATCCTAGTGACATAGAAATTAATGCAAACTTATTAACAAAATTATTACTCGAATTATACAAGCTTCATTTTTATATTTTAAAAAACAAGCGCATAATTAATTTGATTGTAAAAAGTAATGATCTTAAGATAATTACTTTATACAATCAAATTAATTATGCGCTTTTTTTTTTGTAAAATAACAATAAAGCTAGTACAATTGAGTAATAATTTTATATTAAAGTTTGCATTAATTTCTATATCACTCGGATTTCAAAAGAAATTGCAAAGGGTGTAGTTGAGAATTGATCCACCAACCTCGTGATACTGAAGTTGACGCTTTACCGGGCGCTTTACCAATTGAGCAATTCGTCTGTCCATGAAATTATTTAGATATTAATACAACTTTATAGTATTGAATATCGAATACACTAAACTCATTCGTGCTAATTTCTCTAGATCAAAAGAGGGCGCTCATACCTTTTTATCTATTTTCAGCTTATTAACTATTAGTCAATGTGGGCTTATACAGGGTGTCCCAAAAGTCTATGCACGTTTTTGAAGAGTCATATCTCATAAAATATAAATCATATGGTATAAATTTAACCATATTTTGATAGACGAGATTTGGGAAATTATTTTGATACCAAACATAACCCTATTGATGAACCCACAACATTATAAAACTGGTTGAAAGTTTTTGGCCGTGTGAGACCCACCCATACCAACTACCACACATTGTTGCTAAAACAGGTGCGCATAAATTAACGGTATGAAAGCAACGTTGCGCATTAGTCCCAGTTCACTGCTTACCTTGCAACATTAATGTTATTACTAAACTCGGTCACTCACAACATAAATAGGCGTAAGTAGACAACAGCAAAAGTCTTCATTCAAGAGGGTTTACAGCATAGATAAGCGAATACAAATTGTATGGTTCTACGCTGAAACAAATTCAGTTCAACTTACTTAATAAAAGTTCAGAAAACATTTTAAAGTGAAACGCGCACCAGGAAGAATATCCATTCTTTAGTTGGTGGAAACATTTTTGAACACAGGAACTGTGCATGATTTGTCTCGATGTGGTAGAAAAAAGACTGGTTAAGATCAACAAGTCACATTGATGTAATAGACATAAGACATGCAGTAGCCAAAAGTCCAAAGAGATATATTCGCTGTGTGATGTGTGTGTTCACTTTTCTGTTATGCTATTTAATTTGTTTAGGTCTGTGTTTTTGCATTAGCACACGTCTCTGTATAAATGGAAAACATTTAAACTAGATTTCACTATAGAAACGAAAAATATGTGTGATATAGTTTGTTATTATGATGGGATCACTGTAATGTAAAATTTTAAATATTACAATTGACGGATCACTTTCCGTGTAACCAACTCTACCCGTCTTTTTGTTAATCTCGATAGGTATGGATTTATGAACTTTATTCCTCCGAAGTATAAAATTACATTTTTGCAGTAATACATATTTCACTTCTAGGGTAGCATTACAAACAGATGTTACCGGTATCAAAATTATTTCCCACATCTCCTCTTTCTAAATATGTATTCATATTTTCAATACGACTTATATTTTGTGAACTACAAAGCTTCAAAGTCGTGCATAGACTTTTGGGACACCCTGTAGATGAAGTTTAACGGTATGCTTTGTAAATTAAATTCACCCTTGATTGATCATTGCTTACGGTGTAGAATAGTGCAGTAGTCATGGTGTGCATATATAGCACAGTGAGAGACCAGGTACTAAATTTGGTTGCCCGGCGGTATGCGTACGCACCATAAGGGCAGGTGCTTTTAAAATTGGCGCTCAGTGATGAGTAGTTTGCTTTCGAATAGTATGTATGCAGTAGACATGGACTTCTGTACAGTACCTCTAGCATGTCTTTTGACCAGGCGCTAATCAAGTTGTAAACACTACTGATGTAAACAACGGTCACATCATCTATAAGGTAAACTATTAAATAGGTTTACTTTTTATTTGCTCCAAAACTATAAAATATGCTTCAATAACTTGATTTGAAAATGTTTAAAAGCGCGGACAGAGGGAAGTGTGAGGCTTCGCAAGTGGATTTTGTTCCAATTTTCGATTTCATTTGTTTTTTTATTAGATAAATACAGGGTGTCTCAAGAAAACCTGTGCACGTGTTTACCCAACTTGTTGACCATGAAGTTCTAAAAATGTGGTGCAACATTTTTATATATATATTGAGAAAATAAACACTTAGCTTTTAGATGCCGTTTATTTCATCTGATTTGGGTTTTATTCAATTCTAAGATATGACGAATTAACTAAAGCTACCACCTAAAATCGACGTTGTGCTACTAAATGGCAAGTTAAGCGTCTATTAGTTTCATTAGGTCAAAGGTCAGCACACACTAGTGGTATAGCTTCTTAGATCTGGAAAACTATTATTTTTATGACTTGTGGTATTTGTGCAAAGTCAGTGTTCTAGTATCAGACGATACTGACACATATAAGATGTACCAATATCGTACAATACTGGAACAAATCACTACTGGTAGCAAGTTAACCAGTATTGCCTGATACTGGAACAGTAAAATCGTTCCAGTGTCGAGCGATAAAGGCAATTGTTATGTTCCAGTATTGAATGATACTGGTAACCAGTATCTGAGACCTAAAGTACACTTTTCCCCTGCGCCTAAATTTTATATGTTCATTACATAATGTATGCTTAGGCCAACATCAACAAAAATGTTTGTTTGTCCACGTCCGACCGACCGGCTACCTTGGTGCCGACCGTATTATTTTTCATTTTCTATTATTTTTTTAAAAAAACTTTTTAAAATGGCCAAACGGACCGTTTTATTCCTGATTTCGTACGCTATCGTAAATCTGGTATTTATAAACACCATCCCCAATGCGCAGTCCCTTGTAACATGATGTTTATTGCATGAACTTGGTACCCGCGGGACTATTAAAAGGACTAAATGAAAATGTAATCGCGCGTGCAATTGATGTCATTTTTATACTAAAAACGCAGTGTGAGAAAATATGAAAACACTAGTTACGGTTCATATTTGCTCCCAAAATGTTGCTCAACGGCATGAATATTCATTTCAACATAGTATAAAACAATTTTTGCGATAGTTAGTTCGGGAAAAAATAGGTTTAATAATACTTTCACGTATATATTTCTAACAGAACTTCAACACTACGTTGTTTCACTTTCTGCAAATTTTCAATCATAATAAATGGTGGCGACCGACAGCAAGTTCACGGTATGCGCATTGGAAACTCGGTACACAAATATTCTTTGACCGAGTTTGCAGTGTATTGCATTCAGTACTACAATATTGCAACTTTATACAGACAATCTGTCCGAGCAGGATATAATTCTAAGAAATTCATAAAAAAGAGTTCAATACTCTCAAATTGATGTATTTCGTGTTTGGACGACTTTAATTCACAGTATTCATGCCGAATTATATTCCCAAATACAATATCCGTATTTAAAATTTAAAAATAAAAAAAATCCGACCTACCGACCTTACCCTTTTTACAAACAAACATTTATTTTTTGACCTTAGCTGGACCACTTTCCCCATCCTCTATTAGTTAAGATTTTGTAATTGAAATTACTCATTTGTAATGAGGATGTTGCCTTTTTAAACAAATTATTATGAGGTTTAATCAAAACAAATTTCTTTTTTCATCATCAATGTCTTTTTTCATCATCAATGTCTTTATTTAAGGGGCATTTTCGCTTGTAGGAACAAATTCGGAGAAAAACTTTTACGGGAGGGGTATGGAAGTAAGCAGAACTTGAATTACGGTGGGGTGGGGGGGGGGGGGTGTGGAAGTAAACAGAACTTAAATTACGGTGGGGGGAGGGGTGGAAGTAAGCAGAACTTGAATTACGGGGGAGGGGTGGAATTCAAAATTCAAAATTCAAAATTCAAAAACTTGAATTCATAATCTTTTTTTTTCTCATTAGAGCGTAATTCTTTTAAAATTATATTTTTGATATTCAAACCTACAAGCGAAAATAAAACCCTTATATTTCTGCCATTTCGATAAAAAAAACATGTTAAACTTTAAATCGTTTAAATCAATTATCGGTGCCTAGGGCACGTGTTCGAGAAGTGACAATGTCGCAGGATCTTGTATTAAAATACAGTGGGGTGGAGAAAATGAGCTTTTATACGCAGCTCTATGGAGAAAAATTTACATTATCGTCCATATCTCGAAAAGAAAATAATTAATTACTCATTTTCTTTTGTCAAAGTAACTTTTTTGGGAAGCCTATATGCAACTCTTTTCTTTAAAAAAAATTATATATATATATAATTATAATCCTCCAATTAGGGCCTAGTCCTACTTTGCTGAATGTCAAATTGACTGGAATTCACAAAATGTTTAAAAAACCCATATTGTATTGACTTTCAATACCCTATTTAGAATCACTATGAGAAACGCATTGAAAGAATTTTAGTTGAAATAAGTACAAACATACCTATTCCTGGTTCTGTTATCCTTGAGGTATACTTTGAAAATTGGGAAAGGTTTCTGTAAAATCTGTTTTGTATAATGTCATAACTAATTGCCGCGTGGAAAGTGTTATCCTCGATCCATTTTGGGTGGTTTTCTCAGTTTTTAATCTCACTAGTCATCAAAATGTAGGCGTTAAAAATAAAAATATTGCCTGTCTGTATCTCCAAATATGGAAGGGTTTCATTTTCGCTTGTAGGAACAAAATTCGGAAAAATATTGCCTGTCTGTATCTCCAATCCATGCGTATACCACTTCACCATACTCTGGGTCATTCGGTGTATTTACTTTTCGCTCGTTGGTTTTATTGACATAAATCCTTACAAAGGAAATGGGCGGAGTAGTTTTTTTGATATCTGTCAATATAAACGGCCGATAATATGAGAATCAATGACTTGAATCATGGTGGCTGGTACGGGCATGTCACCAGTGTCTTCATCTTTGTCATCATCATCGTCTCCATCATCCATGTCTTCTTCATCAGTGTCTTCATCTTTGTCTTCATTTTCTTGCGTATCATCTAAGTACCTACTGCACTGTCCTTTCTTAGCCTGACAGTTGCATGCCTTTGTACAAGGTCGTCCATCAGTCTTGCATCTACAGCTACCTTTGCATTTGCCTGCTACCTACTGACAGCTATTTCTTTTTTTAGTATGCCATGTTGACTTTCATTTTTCTGCAACAAAATAACAGCAACATAATAATTAAATTAAAATTATGTAGACCCCGGAAAAAACCTTGATTTTGTAGGCAAAATTCGAGAGGCTAGTTGACTTAAACCGCGATTTCCCGTATACAGTATACCATACCCCATGAGTATGCATATCATTTACTGGAAAAATAGGAGGTCAAAATGATTGCATAACAGTTCATGTTGTGCCTAAGATTGCAAATAATTTGACATAGTGAAATAATTTATAATTGAGCAATGCACCTTTGTAAGTATAATATATTTTAAGTAATTAAAAGTGATTAAGTTAAAGTGATGAAGTATTTCAAATTCCAGTTTTTATTAGAAGGCTATTTCTATTCTGCTTTCATAATCTTTATATTAAATAAATCCACCCAACTTTATTGCTGAGATTCTGAAAAATGAACCGTGTATTAAATCTGACTTGGCCTATCAATTATCTGATTTGCATTAGCTGAGTATGCCACCGGAGGTAAAACCTTTGAATATCCTTATTATATTACAAAACGTCACACTTAATATTGAAATATGAACAAGAAGAAAAAGGAAATACACTACATATGTTGGTAAAACACTGGGTCAGTACTTATTCAAAAAGAAAATACAGTACTAAGGTTAACACTGGAGTAGTACATAACACTGTTGGAGTCGACTTCCGTCAAATTTCAAAATATTTACCTTGTTTGTTGCGTTTTCATCTCCTCCATTCTGAAGTAACAATTCATATACATTTCGGTGTCTTCCTCTAGCAGCATAGTGAAGAGGGGTATTCTGAGTCTGTAATGACACATATATTTGGTTAATTGTACTCCTTTCACGTAGTATGTTTTTTTAAGAGACATGCATGGTGGTCAGTCCTGTCCAACTACCTGTTGTGGTAACATTGCTTGATTCCGCAGGAAACCTTAGCATGGAAAACCCTGTGGAATTCGGCAATCTAACACAATCGGTCGAGTGCACCAATGACGGGTAACTTAATAGGGAGGTAAGCTACCTCCCTAGTTGTTATGCTCTAACTGTAGCATAACTATGTAATTCTTAGAGCATAACTGGTGAGTAACACCAGAATAGCAACTAGCGAGGTAAATATCTACATTAATCAGCATCTAATCGTCCCCTTACAAAATTAATTGGCGCATATGCAAAGTGTTAACCTATAGTTTACTGTAACATTCTGACGTGAATGATTCTCCGTAATATTAAAAACTTGTCGTCACTCGCGAGGTCATAGGTGAGTGTAAATCAAGAATCACGTGGAGTCGGCCTGCGATCCGGAAAAAATGATGCCATTTTATGGCCAAAAATGTCGAAGTTTGTTTACCGCTTTTTAAAAAATAAGGACTATCATAACATTAAATAATTATATACAATTATAACACATCTCTTAACACAAATACTTCCGTGGCGTGGATACCTTGTCCTTCGCTTGTTAATCGCAGAACCCCGGTTCGATCCCCAGACCACGCACGGCACGATATGCTTTTTTTCTCGTTCTTCTAGTTCTACCCTTACACCTCACTCACAATAATGTTGAATCTTGGCTTTATCAGTTTTTAATTAATAAAAACAATAATAAGTTTATTTAGTTCATTATTTAGTCATTATTTTAAGATCCTTGGATTAGTACATTTTGGTCAAAATATGACCCTAAGTCGGTGCGATTAGTGTTTGAATGGGCAAAAGGAGTTTATCTAAATTTTGACTTAACAAATTACCAAATTGCATGAATGGATTTTCAAAAATATAAAATCCTTCAGCTTATGAGGGGTCACATTCCACTTCAAATAGACACCCTCTGGGCATGCAAGCGCAGTTGGTCCTTCAGCATCAGCGAATCATCCCCTCCAAAGTTCACAACAAATTTACGCTACTGCTAGAATCGACTGACTTGTGGCATAAAACGTTATGCTCCAACTTTATACTCTTGGGTCCGGTCAGGTATAACATTTAGCGTAAATTACCCGCCAGTTACTAGCCTAGTAGCTTACCCCGCATAGTAGGGCTAGTAGCATTGGCGCTCACAAAATGTTGTGTTACGCCTCAGTTACTAGCGAGGTAGCGCTATTCTTCAGCTACCCGTCATTGGTGCACTCGGCCGAATAATTATAAATGGTAATTAGCCTGATAAATGTAAATTTTCTGTCTTTGGCATACATACATTACATATCAATGATTAACTGGGCAATCTTACTGGACGGATGTTATTGGTGAATATTTTTTTCTTCTAATTAGTATAGTGAATATAGAACAACGTGCCACGGCCCTTTGACCTTGATGTGTGCATCAAACATGAACTTGTTGTTTATATAAAGCGTTCAACTTCCGAACAAAGTGACGGTAAATCGACTAAAAATAAGCAAAATGTGACATGTTTTGTAAGATGACCCAACATATCTATAGAGGGCTTCGTTATAGACCTAAAGTGTATGTAATCTAGTTCATATTCATCATCAGAATAAGTGATAGTAATCGACTAAATGTAACAGGTTTTTGTAAGCTGACCCCCCTCCCCCTTTTACAACATTCCAATGAAGTTTACACAGTATAAAGACATGATTGTTACTTATGACTAACTTGAGTGAGAACGTTTACTGGAGGGCTTCGTTATAGATCTAAGGGAGCGTTCATAAATACTTTGGTGGGGAGGCTGGATAATTATGGGGGTGGGTCAAAAAGTGTTGATACTCTGCAACAGGGGGGGGGGGGTCAAAAAGTTTTGAAAACCCCTAAAAAAAGGGGGGGGGTCAAAGTTTGAACACACGTTAATGTCCAAACATTTCTGGGGCCTTCGCACCAAAACTCCTGCTTATCTATGCACAGTAGTTGTTCATAATAATAGTTTTCAGTGAAATTTAACAATTCAAACAATGTGTCGGCATACAAATATAGAGAGGGATCCCCATCTGTACAGGTGGGTGACGGGGCAGGTGCGGCAGCCAGCAGCCATACCTGTCCAAGAGAAGATATCGGTATCATCCCAGAAGACCAGTGTGTCCGATCGAATTACCATATCTTATTAACTTTACACTACTGCTGTTGACAAATCTAGAGGCATTAAAGCATAATGCATTGTGGGAAGGATCTTCCTGTTGGCCATACTATTCTATCGGCTATTGTCATCATTTGAGTCAGATAGTTGAATGTATCCACATCTACAGAAATACTCACAAAGGGTTGGTAATCGATCCATGTCTGTATGGAGCACGCATGATATGCTTAACAAAGCGTGCATTTCAAAAGTGTATTTTACACACGGGTGCCCACACAGGTGCAGTTAAAGCTATCGGATTTTGGACCGGGCAGAAACCACAACCTTCCCACAATACATTATCATTTTATGTTTTGGAGCTTTTAAAAGTGATATTTCCCTCTATAACATGAATCGTTAGTGAAAAAAATAACACTAATTAATAGAGCAGAACTAGAACTTTGCAATGGTGTTTTTTTTTTATTTTACTAGCGATTCATGTTTACCCAGTTTATTCTGAACCAGAAATGGGAACCATACATCATTTATGAGAGTGCACGTTTGATTAGACATGGTAATGCGACCAGCCACAATGGTTTCTGGGAAGCTCCTCTTCTCTTCTCTTTACCTGTCCACAGTGTGGGGGACAAGTCTGAACTAACGGACACGTGTGTGAGATTCTCTATTGTCAAAGGTATATTATGTGATCTTTTCCAGCTGATGCCCTCAATCCTCGAAAAAAAAATTGGAAGCAGATTTTCTTGCAGATTTACATTTCTGATCATAATTCATAAATATATTCGAAGTTACAGAGCGATACGATTCTAGTAAATACCTCAAATCAGAATTTAGAGTAAGAAAATAAACTGTTGGGTTAACCCGACAGTTAATTTTCACTCTAAAACCATGATTTTAAAGTAATTAGGAATCGTATCGCCCTGTAACTTGGAATGTATTTACCATTATGATCAGAAATGTAAATCTGCAAAAATCTGCCTAAAATTTTTTTTCTTGGGGATTGAGGGCGTTTCCTGGAAAATACCGCATAATATACCTTTCATGTAAGTCCATCTTCAAGGTTCCGAGTCCAAGTCCATCGGGCTGTCCAAAATTCCAAGTTCAAGTGCTATGGATTGTCCAAAGGGTGGAGGGTGGGTAGGGCGTAGCAACCCCCCCCCCCCCCCCCCCCACACACACACCCCCACACACACCACCTGTGACTCATTCAGGGGAATTACAACAATTCAGAGAAGTTTTAAATTGTATACTAACATCCCATTTCAAAACGTCAATCAGTGGGAATGTAGTATAAAATAGCAATTTTATTGACGCACGCTGGTCAAGCAATATCATCTAAAGCACACTGAAAATGGCCAGTTTTATGTAAATGAAAAAAAGCAGAAAAGAAGTTGTGTGAAGTATTTTGGGGGAATGGAGACCCCAGCCCTGATTACATGCCACTGGTAAAGAAGTGTGAGTACTGACTCACTCTAGATTCTGTATCTTCTGCACTCCAAGATGTGCCCATGTACAAAATAGAATATCATTATGTACCGGTATATATTTCTGATAACATTGAGAATATCCTCTAGTAAATCACAGCAATAAGGTCTTAATGTAAAATAGTATATATTAACTATGTTTCTTTACCATGACAACAGGTCAGTGAAATGTACAGTTAAGGGGGGGGGGGGGGGGGGGTCAAAAAGTTTCGCGTCCGATTATCAAGAAAAAGGGGGGTCATACAAAATTAGGCATAGCGAGAGGGGGGTCAAAAAAGAGTTGATGTACCAAAAATAAAATTATCCAGCCCCCCCCCCACCAAAGTATTTATGAACGCTCCCTAAATATAACTATCATGTGTAATAGAACTAATTATTCCAATTACAAATGGCAATGCAGCTAACATTTCAGTTTATGTTATAACACTTTAGCAGAAGAAGCAATGGTCTCAGAATTTACAGAATGTGAACCTGTCAATTATTTTTACAGACTGTCACACCAAAGTACAATTGATCAAGAAACAAATGGGTTTTTTTGTCAGAATTTCATTGGTGTGTTATTTTAATACCGTATGCTATAGTAATTTTCCTATTTTGAATATGACCTCGTTTACTCTGCCAGTGTCACAATAAATGACACTACCTGCATGTAGTGGATCCCTACGCCATTTCATCATGCCACATGCTTTTTCCTTTGTAAGTCCCACTGGCACGCCATGTCATCATGCTACATGCTTTCACTGTGTAAGTCCAAAGAAGATTTCTTGATGCACCCCAGGATGCTTCACTTTCATCACATGACCACAGGATTTCTGTCACCAGTGTCTACTGGTTCCCATTGACATTACAGTGCAAGGAAATGCTTATAAAGTTGTTAAACGAGGGTCTTTAAGAAAATCCTTTTGCAAGTAATATGATTGATGTGTCTTTAATACAGTCCTCTTTTGATTTTCTTAAAGACCCTATATTATTATGAATACAAGTTTTAGTTGGGATTCAATTTCTTTTAATATTTAAGTCCCATTGGCATGGTGAGAAAAGGGGTCAGCTTACAAACATATGTTGCATTTTGATTATTTTTCAGTCAAGTACTTTCATTTCCGGAAAATGAACAAACAACATAAATAGATATGGTTCAATGCACGTATCAAGATTAAATCGTCGCTATTCTTTCAAAACCTCGTATCTCCAGCTTTCCTAAAAATTGATTTTTTGTGTTTATCATGATGTCAGAGACATTATGCAAATTATGGTAATATTTTTATTTGTCAGAGCCAATCAGAAGGCAGAACAATTTTGCTTTTTCAGCCCCTGTGTTTCAAAACCTCGTATGTATACAAGGTTTTGAAACACAGGTGCTGACCATGTGCTGAGGGGAAACTTCCAACATTCTTGATATTTCGCAGCAAATTTGTGGACTACAGGTGAGATTTTATTGCAAATGGCTTGAATTGATATACGGACTGATTAAATGACGAAATAACGATATTATTCTTTCAAAACCTCGTATCTCCAACTTTCTTTTTTTCGTCCTCATGCAAAAATTTTTTTTTTTTGGAGATACGAGGTTTTGAAAGAATAGCGACGAAATGGCAGTTTCAATCCGTGCACAGTTATCTTTTTATTAACCGCGTACATGTTTTCTGAGTTACTGTGAACCAATTTATATTTTAAATTGGGCTATTTTCCACCCTTTTTAAATCTTTATATATAAAGAAACTAACCCCTGAGTGTTTAACCCCCCCCCCCCCCCCCCCCCCCCGTCTTAGGAGGTACTACAAACCGAGGTGCAGAGAATGCCATTGGTACCATGGTATAGCTAGAGGTCTCCCCTTTTCATACACACCCAAACAAGCGCCGACCTCAAAATCCCGCCGTCTTTGCAGTGAAATATAGGCCAACATTGCATTTTCGCCAAAAAGTTCCAAATGTCGGAATTTCTCCCGATATTTGGCTTAGAAGTTAGGCAAATTATGTTTCTAACATACTTATAAGATATTCAGGACCATGATGACTATTACGATGTTTTTCAAAACATCTTTAACACCTGTAATGTGGCTACCACCCCTACCCTCGGACTTTGACGGCTTACACTTCCCCCGGGTAAGGTGGTACCCTCATTTTTTTCGTTAAAAATGAGCGCAAAGGATGTAAAAGCGATAATGTAGACGCCCTAGGTCACTGGGTTTTTTCGTTTTCGCTCAATCGGCAAACTATAAGGGGGAGAGGCCCCCCTTAAGAGGACGAGGGTTAAGTATCATATCTCAGAAATAAGATGGCAAAAGTCTTTAATGCTTTACTTTCAACAGCTCCTTTTATAATAGTCTTCTTGCTCAGTTTACGGGCCCAGGCCAGACTCTCATAGGTTAGGCAGATTTCCAGTTTTTAGCTGTAACTCTACATGTACTTTCAAGAGCGTATTTCACTATTGTCTTCAAATACATGCGTTGTACGTTAACAGGCAGAGAGAGAGAAAAACTCATTTGTTCGCAACCTTTGTTTAGAAACGGAACATTTGTTGCATGTTGCTATCCTTCTTTATATGACACACACGGGATGATGAATACAACCATAAACTAATTTGGTTTATTACCAGAAATCTGCATTTTCGGTGAAATCAGGTTCGATATTATTTATTTTGGTGAGTGGCAGGTATCAAAAGACAATAATTCGGCACACAGAGAAGCAGTGCAAATTGAATGGTATTTTACGCCTATGTTAAAGGTAGATGACCCGATCACATTTTCGTAACACAGAATTATTTCAAACATACGGAGATTTTCATATCATATTAAAGCTCGTATTTTTCTCATCATCATACTGAAATTTGACGGCCTAAATCGGTATAATTACGGAGAAATCGATGAAATAACGTCGAATTACCGCGAATGGTGGTAACCACCGATACAGTTTGTGTACTACCCAATGGGTACAGTTCACAGCATCTTGTGCGTCTAATATAAGAACCATTAGAGCTATGCAACTCAAAATTTGGAACACGACTTTTTTAACGATGACCTTTCATGTAGAATAGAAAACTTCAAGTTAAAAATCGGAACATCTACCTTTAAGCATTTTATATTTATTTTAAGGGATGTCAAATCATACGAATTCTATGAAAGACAATATGTGTCCCAGGTCTCAGTGTTGTAATGAACTCATCCAAGTCGCTGACGTCGTACGTTTGCCTATAAACAGTTTTTTAAACGCTTTTGTCTATGGTTGAATATATAATCTCATATGAGCGATTCCACGGTAACACGCGTTACATTTTAGCGCGCCGTTCTTTATTTTCCACTATATAACTGTAAGAGTAATTTGAATGAAGTTTCATCTTTTGTATTGTAAGAGTTAAGGCTAGATCCCCATGCTCTACACCAACATGAAATATCAGCTCTGGTTAATGTGAGACCGCTGCGTTAATCGGTAACACGCGTTACGTGAGAAGACGCAATTAAAAAATCTCAAATTTGTTTTGCTTCTGTACTTAAACCAACCAATCTACAATTAATTGGTCGTTATTGTAAGCAAGTACCCTCCTAAGGTTTATAATACTATATAGAATAATTTAAAAAAATCAAGTTCTCACTTTGTTTGTAAATTGCATCATAGCGTTACACCTTGTACAGCCATAATTTACTAGCTTTCGAATCTTTATTTAATTTCTAAATTAAAATTAATTTTGACTTTGACAAATGAACTAACATATTAATCACAAATAGTGATAAACAACACTGACAAAATTGAGGTTTAGCACTTTTTCCTGAATATTAGGTTGGTAAAACGCGTTACGATATTTGTATGGCTTATTGTGAAGTGGTTGGTATGAATTTATCTAATTGTTTACTATTTTTAAATAAGGCCTAACTACTAGGATTAAAATTATAAGTGACATCAATTGAAACCAAATCAATTGCGAATATGTTTTTAAAAGTGTTGCTCCGGTAACACATGTTGCCATTTTTAAAGTAAGAAAAGTATATTTTTCATAATAAACAATAGCCACATCACGTCATAAGTTGCCATACACGGTTATGTGTTATACGTACTAGGATTTATATATAAAATGTAGACTAATGAGATCTGTATCTATAACATAATTCCATATCCTACATAATACATCATACTTGCCATGTCTTTTGCATTTACTACTGCCTTGGCCTGTAGAAGCAGCTTACATACTTCATGGTGTCCCGCCATAGCAGCCGTATGAGGGGGGTTTCCTGAATCTGTAATGATACATTATCGTCGATGTATTCGGACGTATTATGAATGTACATTTTTGGTACATAGAGGAGCAGTGCACACTGCCTGGCATTATGAGTTAAACGGACTGGACGGATGGTATTGGTAATTTCTTTTCTTTTCTTTCTTATTACCAGATTTACCATAACACTTCAAACTGAAGTATGTGTTATGCTACCGATCTAAAAACGGTTTTGGCATTACGGGTGAATATAACTTTATATGTATACACAATTTGTAAACATTAACACGTCATAAGTTGCCATACACGGTTATATGTTATACGTACTAGGCTTTACATGTAAAATGTAGACTAATGAGATCTGTATCTATAACATTATATCATATCCTACAATACATCATACTTGCCATGTGTTTTGCATCTACTTCTGCCTTGGCCTTTAAAAGCAGCTCACATACTTCATGGTGTCCTTTCTCAGCAGCCAAATGAAGTGGGGTAAACTGAAACTGTAATGATACATTATCGTCGATATATTCAGACGTATTATGAATGTACATTATTGGTACATAGAGGAGCAGTGCACATTATTGACTGGCATTATGAGTTAAACGGACTGGACGGCTGTTATTGGTATATATCTTTTTTCTTATTGCCAGATTTATCATAACACTTCCAACTGAATTATGTGTTATGCTACCGATCTAAAAACTTTTTTGTTGTTGGCATTACGGGTGAATATAACTTTATATGTATACACAATTTGTAAGTTGCCATACGGTCGATATATACATGTATGGTTGGGTGCCATATCACATTCAACCTCCGGCCTCATATGATATGACACCCAACCATAGTTACCTATCCGTATTGCGTTATTAAACAGGAGATAACTAATAGTATTATGTATACACTATTTGTAAGCATATACATGTATAATATAATTTCATATCATACATTCACACACATCATACTTGCCATGCATTTTGCCTTTACTTCTGCATTGGCTTGTAGAAGTAGCTCACATATTTCGTGGTGTCCCTTGCTAGCAGCCCAATGAAGCGGGGTTTGCTGAAACTGTAATGACATATTATCTGTGATATATCCAGACGTATTATGAATGTACATTTTTGATAAATAGAGGAGCAGTGCATATTGCCTGGCATTATGAGTTAAACGTTTTACGCGCACTATAGGATAAAGCTCTTACAGTACATTACTCACATGAACCGGATATTTATTTATTAAAAAATCGCATAGGACATAGTATTATAGCTGAGACAACGTTTTGGGGTTTTTCTTTTTGCCTAATGAGATGATCAGCATCTGTAATATAATTTCATATCATGCATATACTATACTTGTACATTCCCTGCAATTAAATTTAGGATATCATATATAGGCCTAATTATCATGGAAACTCACCCGTCCAGTCTTGGAATTGACTTGAGCGCCTAACTGAAGATATTTCGAAACTACTCCGATATTACCAAACACGCTGGCGTCGGATAACTTCTCATCTGCGAACAAACAATAACACAAAATAATGGTAAGAACGACAGGGGAAACTCATGGGGGGGGGGGGGGGGGGGGACAAATGGGTAAGAGAGATAGAGGACTTATTTTCTCTGCTGAGAGAGATAGAGAAACTTATTTTCTCTGCTGACAAGTATGATAGCCACATTTGATTATACTGGTTACCCATACGGAAGCGCATCAAATTTAAATCTACATGTACGTCTACAAATGTCTGCAGGGTAACATATCATATTACCTAGCTGACTTTGTTTCTCATAAAGTCAAACCTGCCACTGGAACCGTTACACTGATCACCTGATATTTCTCTTCTCACTGCTCATATGGTGAAACAAAATGTATGGGGATCATTCATTCTATGTACAGATGTATGTACCCTTGCTGTGGAACAGCCTCCCGAAAAACATCAGGAAGGTATGTACACTGCCTAAGAATATTGTGAAGTCTCATTTTTATCCATCATATTATAAACCCTGTTTGTATAATTCATTTGTTTATTCTTTTTTTGGTTGATGGCGCTTTATTTTTCTGTTAAGACAAGCTTATAAATATTGATTATGTAAGTATAAGAAAAGATGATAAAGTAACTGGAAAAAAATAATCATGATGCTAGCTAAATAAAATATAAGGTGCGAATATCATCCCTTCGTGTCCTAAATGTAAGCACTAGTTGGTCATAGGCCCTCGAGTACATCAACATACTACAGCAACCCGTGCTAATATCCCCCTCCTTTAGTGCCTTTGCAAAATCATGACATGATATCATAAAGCCTACACCTAACGCAAACAGTTCCTGACCAGGAAATTGTAAAGTAGCTAATTCTAAATTAATAATCAGTACTAAAATTATGAGATACACGAATACATTAAAACCCTCACCCTCGGCTCTACAAATCATATAGTTGCTGGTATAGCGCGCGAGTCACTAAATCACTATAATACTGCTATAGAATGGGCAAAATAGGCAGTAAAGGTGCAAGAAGGTTAAAGAAAGCGCAAGAAGGGCAATGCATTGGCAAGAATTGTACAAGCGCAGAATCCGCGACCTTAAAAAGATTAATGTTCACGATCGTTTTACTTTTAGTGCATCAATCTTATTAACACTTACTAATTTCATCAATGTCTTGAGGTAGAGATGAAGTCCCATGGATACGTTGATCACGGGATGTTGTTACTTCACCTGGTACCACGTGGTGAGGTAACTGCTGTTCTACAGGATGCTGTTGAGGTCTATGTTGTCCTTTAATTCCTTGGGCGACATGTTGTCCTTCATTATAAGGCAGGTGTTGTTCTCCCGGGGCTGCAATATCAGAAGCTTTAAAGTTTAGAGTCTTGTTTATGAAACGTCATGGTAAGGATATGAGCCGTGCATTCATACTTGACAATCGCTCGAGACCTTACATGAGTGCACGAGTGCAAGGATGAGAGCAATAACTCAAGCATGAATGCGCCGCTGTCGAATTAATCATCTGTTTGTTTGCCTAGTATTGCCTAAGTTATAATTTAGAAAATCGTTAATCATAACCCGCAATTGACAAAAATGATGCAACACGTCCATTCAATCTGATTCCGTTTGAGGCTTTACCGTGCAAAGAGCGAATTCAGCACTAACACGTTGTCGCGAGTTATACAACTTTTAAGTAGCACCATGGTAGCACCTGCCCGGCATGAAGCTAATACACAAGGAGAAAGGTCTTGTTACGCAACCCCAATTATGCAATTGTCCCATCAAGGAGCGATGATAATCACCGCCGAAGTAACATAGTCATAATAATTGTGACGTGTTCTACTGAAACCAGACGGAATTGGGCAGAGCTCCAAACTGAGAAATAGCCCAAAACCTAATTGGGGGTGATTTTTTTGGAATTTAAGTTGCTTGTAAATAATTATTCTTCAGAGGGTTTATAACAGTATTGTGAAAGTTTCAGATTAAAAAATCAAACCAAACAAAAAAATGCAATTTGTTTTAATTATTATTTTTAAAAGTACATTGTAAGTACATTGTAAGTACATCTTTAAAGGACGATATCTCAGTTTGAAGTTTTCATAAAGACGAACTTGAAAATGATTTAACTCCGCTTTGGGAAGAAAGTATCATTGTAAAGCTGAAGATCTCTACTTTAATAATCAATTACTAACTAAATTTTGATATATTGCCCAATTGTGTCTGGTTTCGGTAGAACACGTGTGAAATTATTGAAAGTCAGGTAATATGAATATTATGTGAACATATTGAAAATTATCAAGATGTGAAAATGTATATATGAAAATAATGATTATGTATGTGAAGTGATAATAAACACAAAAGATAAACAAATAATGCTCAGATTTTTCAACTAATTTAGTAGGTTGAACTTGTAATACTTAAAATAGCAAATGTATACTTTTATATGCATTTGATTGATGGTTCAATAATTACAGCACTTAAAAATTCAAAAAATCAAATCAAACACTTCCTTGAAACCCCCTTAAAGCTTTCATCATTCTGTTGTGTTTAGATCTTTTGAGTAGGTCGAACTTGTGATACTTAACATAGCGAATGGCTGAAAACTTGCGCAAAATCTCGAAAAGCGCCCTTGTGGTCAATTTTAACCCAACATGTCATTTAAAAAAAACCCGCAAAGTCCTTTTTTCATGTAAGTTTCAACACTAGGTAGTTTGAACTAAATTACATTGATTAAGACACCAAAATCACAGCAACATGCCAGACATACGGCGTGTTTCCACAGAACTAAACTTTCCGGTTATTGCCGTGTAAGAAATTGCAATTCCGGTAAGTTCTCCAGTGGAAAAACACAATAATCGGATTATTGATAAACCGATTATCACCCATAAACGGTTTATTATAACCTTCTCCAGAGGTAGTTATTTCCACTCAAGATCGGCACCACTGCGCTGTGGAAGCATACCGGTTCATGATAAACCGTTTAAGCTGAATTTGGAATCATAACGCGCATGTCGATGCGCGCCCCGTAGTGCGCGCCTACCTTTCACGCGCGCATACAGTATAGGCCTCACGGCACGCGTAGCCTACGCTCGGCTCTACGCAGCCTTGTTATGGCAGCAGAGATGAGGTGCGTTCGACAGCCACCGCAAGGCTTAAACGGTTTAAGCCAGGAAGGTCTGGAGCCAATTACGGTTTATTGCGCTCTGTCCCAGCCAACACGTATGCATGGGCCCCATGTGGGCTACATGTGGTCAATCAGGGCTAATGAGGGCAAGGGCTATGTGCGGGCTGACCACATGGTTCCCATATGGGTTTTACAAGGGCCATAATGGGATACGTTGGGGTAAACCCATAAGGGTCTCATAGGCTTTACCACATGGGCCCCATGTGGGTTTTACAAGGGCCATAATGGGCTACGTTTGGGTATCCCTATCAGGGTCCCATATAGGCTGACCACATGGGCCCCATGTAGGTTTTACAAGGGCCATAGTGTGCTACGTTTGTGTAAACGTATCAGGGTCCCATATAGGATCACCACATGGGTCCCATATGGGCTTTACAAGAGAATCCAAACAAAGATAACAAAAATAATTAGTAAAAGTAAAAAATGGCCAAATCGCTTGATGATGTTGTGAAGACACTAACCTAGGGACGAATTTCTTTTTTTAAACCTAATTGAATATTGTTTGCAATTTTAACTTAACAATGCCAACAATAAATCCTTTTTTTTCACAAAAAATTGAGTAACATGAACTATTTTGTACTCAAAAATAAAGTATGAAAATGTTGTTATTTCATGTTGAGATAGGTCAAATGGAATAAAAAATACTATTTCCTAAGAAAAATAACCCAAAAAGCATTTTTGACCTCCGTATAGCCCACTTCTACCTATATTGAGAAAGAAAGAAATTCCCCAATAAAGTGTGCGTTTCATGCAGTTATTCTTTGGTCTCCTTGGAGAGAAAAATAAATGTGTAAGCAGATAGAAATGAACTAAACATTGGATCTTAAATTGGAAATAATTTTGCCTAATACTAATAGCAACATCAATTACATACTGCTGCCTTAAGTGTGCTTTAATGCCCATTTTGACATGAGCCATATAGATTTCAAATATGCCATAACAGCACCTCTCTATGGTCTTTTTTAGTTTACCCGTTAAAAGTAATCTGAAGTACAGCTTGTCCGAATAAACTGCGTCCTAAAACGGTAGAGTTGAGAACTTTTGAAAGAAAGCAAAATAAATTCTCTATATTTAAGACAACCACGAAAAAAAATCAGTTAAGTGTGATAATTTGTACATTAAATATAAGCCTTGCAGTATTATATAGTGATAACATTTTTAACATTGCCTCAGAGATAAGTGACTTACTTTACGGTTGAAAATCAGCAAAATATGATTTCTTTTCAATCTATGACGGGAGGCTGTTCCCCTGGAAACTCAGGCCCGTTCCCAAGCCCGCCCTCTATTGTAATATCTAACTTATTCGTTACCCAACGGAAGACATACTCCCATTATTTGATGCATCGCCTGTGTACAAATTGACGGCAGTGCGTCACGAGATAGCACGCCCTCAAGCCGAACGCGCTCCCGTTCTGGGGCAGACTGGTAAATTATGATTCAGATAGGTATAAAAAAGATCAAGATTAATATTTGTTTGACTTACATGATTTTCTTTTTTTACCACGACCTCTTGATAATGGAGTACTTTGTCTTATTGGATGATGAGTATCTGAAACATGAAGATAATCCACATACAAAATATGAAATACATGCATTTTCTGCGATGTTCATTGATATCACTTTCCTGTATATTTACATTAATATTCCTGGATATTAATTTGTTATGTTCCCTACTTTTTCAGTTATAAGCTCTCTAGTATTTGAACCCAGCTGTATAAGCACTATGTACTGCTATTACAGCGCGGCCTTTACCTGTATCGTGGTCTACTGTATCCCCTGATATCGATAGAGTACCTGCTTGCTCTCTATTGGTAGGCCTACATCTTCTAATCTTCAAAAAAAACACAAGTGTAGGCAAATGAACATGAATTAAAGTGGATCTTAAGTTGGAAATAATTTAATAACAGCCAAGTTATAATTTAGTTTGTTGGCAGATAACTATAGTGTAAAGATCAGCGTGTCCCCCAAAACAAACTGCATACATGACGGTAGAGTTGATAAAGCCAAACAATGCTTTATATTTAAAAATCAGAAAGAGTATAAACCTGAGGTTAACAGGTGAAATTGAAGATAAAAACTTCAGGCTTTATTAGATATATGTGATGCAAAAACGTACTTTGTTCTTACGTACAAGTCACGTATACATACAGTCAAGCCCAACGTATTGGTTTAACAGTACAGCCTTACCTGTATCATGAATAACCCTATCCCTTGACATCGGTGGGGTACCAGTTTGCGAATTAGATATAGTGTGATAAAGGCCGATTCGCTTCTGAATGCTTAATGATTTCGTATGAATAACGTTTTGTCAGAATACATGAATTACACGTATTTACAACGATAACATATTCATGTCGCACAAGTAGGCCTACTATTGGTTAATTATGGTTGTCGAAAATTAATTCCCCGCTCCTGTAGCTAATTCCCATATTCGTTGAAACCACCAGTATAAGATCATCTGAGGCAATGATGTTAGCTTAGGGAGTGTTCAGAAATACTTTGGTGGGGGGGGGGGGGGGGGGGGGGGGGGGGGTTGGCCAAAACGGGGGGGGGGGGTCTAAAAAGTTTGAAGTCTCAAAAAGGGGGGGGGGGTTTAGTTTTACCTACTCAAGAGGGGGGGGGTCAAAAAAGTTAGGCCAAATACTAGTCATTAACGGGAAAAATACCAAAATTGTCTGCGCTACGCGCAAGTAAATACTGCAGTATTGACGTTTCTATAACAAATTATATTTGTAAAAACATTGTGCCGACAGCAGAATTTGTTAAACAAAATGTGGCTAACTAACCAGTGTCCACAATTTTTACTTGAGAACTGTTGATAAGGGTGATCGTCAACAGGGTTAAATACACATTTCCGCGCGCTACACATTATTTTGAACGCAGTTGACCAAATTTCAGCGCGGGGGGTCAAAAAAGTTAGGCCAAATAGGTAGTCGTTAACGGGGAAAATACCAAAAATTTATGTGCTACGCGCAAGTAAATACTGCAGTATTGACGTTTCTATAACAAATTATATTTGTAAAAACATTGTGCCGACAGCAGAATTTGTTAAACAAAATGTGGCTAACTAACCAGTGTCCACAATTTTTACTTGAGAACTGTTGATAAGGGTGGTCGTTAACAGGGTTAAATACACATTTCCACGCGCTACACGTGATTTTGAACGCAGTTGACCAAATTTCTGAGCGGGGGGTCAAAAAAGTTAGGCCAAATAAGTAGTCGTTAACGGGAAAAATACCAACATTTTCTGAGCTACGCGCAAGTAAATACTGCAATATTTACATTTCTATAACAAATTATACAGATTTCCGCGCGTGACTTTGTGAAAACAACGTGCAGATAGCAGGATTTGTTATACAAAATGTGACTAACCAGTGTCCACAATTTTTACTTCAGAACAGTTGGTAAGGGTGATCAACAACAGGATACAAATTTTTGCCCGCTACACGTGATTTTGAACTCATTTTTTCACATTTTGTACTAGCAAGTTGACCAAATTTTTCGTTATCCGCGCATATCTTTGTGTGTAGATAGGACTTGTATACAAAGAGTAACTTTTTACAATTGGAAAAAGAAACTCGTTTTTAAAAAGGCTATAACATGATAAATACAAATCACCGAAAAATACAATTCGGAAGCTTGAAAGATATGTTTCAAGTGAATTTGAAATGTTGCAAATTGATTGCCAGCTATACACAGTTCTGACTGTAGTGTAAGCGTCATAGAACTTGAGTCAAATGTCTATCTACATCTGACAGTAGGGGGGGGGGGGGTCAAAAAAGTTGTTCACCCTGTTAAAGGGGGGGTCAGAAAAGTTTGTCAATTTGTAAAGGGGGGTCAAAAAAGTTTAGACACCGACAATTTGTTTTGGCCAACCCCCCCCCCACCAAAGTATTTCTGAACACTCCCTTAGTCTCGACTACAAAACAAGTCCAGTTAGCATCATCAGTGTAAGTGACTTGTGCATAAGACACCACTAAAAATTGAACGGAGACGAACGCAAATATTTCGACAATATAACATAGAAATGTGTGTATTGCTCTTAGTTCAGTTTTACTTGTGGGTGTTTGTACCTATGAGTATGTTGCTATGTTGCTATGTATGTTGATACGAGTCAAACGTCTCTTATACATATGAGCCCTACGTACTGGTTTTACATTGCAGTCTCCTGGATCCCATGATATCGGTGTCATGTAAAAACGGTGTAGATTTTTGTTATAATAACAGCCGCTTTTATTCAATTCTGATACCATAAGGAATATCAATGGAAACCCGTCTAGAAGATTATGTGTCATCATCGTGGAGCACACTTACCATCTATGATATCTTGAATTGTAGGTCGTTTTTTAGGATCATCGTCCCAACACCTTTGTATCATCTGCGATATGTCTTGAGGGCAGGTACTTGGTATTGCTGGTCGTTCTCCACTTGTTACTTTGAACATAATTGTAGCAAATTGTACCTTTTCCCATGGTGCTTTTCTCTTGGTGATATGTAGCGTAAGCATTCCATATGAGTAGATATCTGCTGGTTTAGAGTACACTGCTCGTCCATCTTTATTTCCCTTGAAGATTTCTGGTGCCATGTAGGAGTAGGTTCCCTTCTCTGCTGTAGATGTTGTTTGTGATTGCTCAATGGTACGGGCAAGTCCAAAGTCACACAGCTTTAAGATGTTATCGTTGAACAGTATACAATTTTGGGGCTTTATGTATCTATGCAAAACATTGAGGCCATGCAAATACTTGATTGCCAAAGCTGATTCCTTCAACCACTTTCTCATCAGATTTTCTGGTAAAGGTTTGGTCATGTCGGACAGATAATTATGTAGTGACCCATTGTTTGCATATTCAAGGAGAATAAGATTGAGTGGTCCATTCTTATAAAATGCTAACCATCCGACTATGTTTGGATGGTGAAGTTTGCGCATTATTTCTACCTCCTCTTCACGTAAGTCCCACACACTCTTTGCTGCAGCCTCAGTATAACCTTTAAATGGCTTCTTGAATGTCACCCGAGATACTGTTCCACCACCACCTTCTCCAAGTTTCTTATGGAATTCAAGATTGTCATCTCTGAAATACAGGGCGCCATCTCGCGATCAAAACGGCTTTTAAAAATGTTTGCCCCGGGCAAAAGTCACATGACTCGCTACATACCCGAGTTCTGCGTATACATCATAAAAACCCCATGATGCAATATTGATAGCTCGCGTACCGAAAGATTGGCTATAAACAGCAAAATGTACGAACAAAATTCATGTCTAGAAATGTTCGAAAAGTCATTCTATTCATTTGAATGAAACCACAGTTATAATCTGAAACAACATTAAATCATTTTTTGGGGCGCGAAATAAATACATACAAAAAATAGAAATATAAAGCATTTTAACTTCCTATTTATAGGATAGTGTTCAACTGTCATTTGACTATATGTCTGTCCTATTATTGTCATTCAGTGCTCCGTTGGCGCAATCGGTAGAGCTTCAGACTTATAATCTGAAGACTGTTGGTTCGAATCACACAGAGAATGTTTTGTTTTTCCCGTTACTATTATATTTAGTAAATGTAGAGATTATTTTAGTATCGTTCAATCATAATATTATTTTGATCCCAGATACTTTTCATTTTATTTAACAGAATGATTTTCTTACAGATTCAATGAGGTTTTAATTTGAATGTACTAATGTACTATTACTTCATGGGGGTGCATGTTCATGTGCAGGTATAGGTCTAATACATGCTTAGCGTTGCGTTTATTGAATTATTGCAATACCCCGCCCATTGTTACACCATGGTTATTCACGCAATAATCTGTAAGGCCAATTGTTATTGAAAGAAGCCAATCGCCGTTGAATCGATTCTTATTTCCCATCTGTTTGTAGCTACATTAGCTGTCGTTTGAGACGTGGCATAATTGTTTATATGAATTGAATTGTGCGGTACGTTGCATGCTTTCGCGGTTGCTTAGGCGAATATCAATTAAATTGGCAATATTTAAGACTTTGAGGGGAAATTAAATGTGAATTTGACGGACATCCAAAGCTACAATTGGAAATTGGATTCCAACAAAAATTCTAACATAATGGATGTTATCAATATTGGTTTAATATACCATTTGGTTGTACAGGTGTATCACAAAAATTAGGGCTCGGTTTCATGACGGTGTAATTCTTATAATAATCATTGGACCATGACCAATTTAGTCTCAATGTAAAGCCCAATTACTTATTATGATATCCTTAAAATATGAGATCAATCCGATGAAAAATAAGAAAACTAGCGTACTTTGCGTGAACCATGTCATTTACTGGTTTGTACAATGGGAATTCACACAGTAACAGTCGAGTAACATGAAATGCTCGGTTTGTAACTCAATGAACCATCCACAGTGGGCTCGAGCACTGTTTACCAACACTTTTTTAATTTGCACAGAATTTGCATGCATCTGTTTTGCGGATTATTTAAGCTAGTATTGATTTGTGCCAGAATTAAATGGATTACCAAACTAAACTTTGCTATTGACTGATAGATTATTTACTATGTTGACAATTGAGGACCCTAGATCTAAAAGAGGGTTAAGTCACAATCTTGTGAAATTGTAGTTGTATCAGTTTTCTGCTACAAGGAGGATCTCTGCACCCTCTGTTCAAATGTTAAAGTTAAGCCATGCGTTAAAGCTGTGTAAGAATCCATGGGAGGTAAAACCCGAGTGAGTCAAGTCCACACATGGACACAATGAAACCCAGTTTTTGCAATTTTTCTCAATGTGACTTAACCCTCTTTTAGCACTAGGGTCCTCAATTATTATAACGTATTGAAACTTAAACCATGTTATTTACATGTTTACTGGTCTGTACATGTAGATCCCATTGTACAAACCAGTAAGTGACATGGTTTACGCAAAGTACGCTAGTTTTCTTATTTTGCATTGGATTGATCTTATATTTTCAGGATATCATAATAATTAATTGGGCTTTACATTGAGACTAAATTGGTCATGATCCAATGATTATAATAAAAATTACAACGTCATGAAACAGAGTCCTAATTTTTTTGATACACCCTGTACAATTGCATATAATGGAATGTCCAGATCCGCTTTATTTATCTGATCTTACAAGTACGATCAAGTCAGTCAATTTTCAAAAATGTGGTCAAAACTATTGTACCTTGTTCATGATTGACTAGTTATCTATTTTGGGGAATCGTATCCCGTGTTTCATATCATGACTTGGCCAGTCAGACAGACTTTTATGAAACGGGACCCAGTGTTGTGTTGCCAATCATTTGTAGATTTGATAATGGTATGTGGATAGTAGAGATTCCTACTCGCCATCATCACGTTGCTCTCTTTTTAATCCATTTCACTTCCTGATCCACCGTTTACACGTTCTTCATGTTTATTTATAACCCTAGCCTCCTCCTATTACGTGACTGATTCTAGTAGTTGGGACAATAATCAATAAAGTTCATACCGAAACAAATTTGTACTACTTCTGTATAGATTACGCATAACGCACGGAGACGGCCGCGTCTGGTGAATATTTTTTCCTTTTTTTATCACAATTATAATTACATTTAACCGATGATTTTGATTTTTCAAATAATTGTTCAATGTTCGTCCCTTTGTACCCTTTCCCCTTCCTTTCATTTCGCAATACATGTGTATTTTGGAACGGTTGGGACAATATCAATAAAGTTCATACCAAAAGAAATCGTACTACCTCGTATAGATCACTCTGGGACACCCTGTATACAGGGGCGTCAATTCCCTTTTGAAATGTGGGTGGGGTGACATCGGTGTGGGGTCCAGGGCCCGCTTAGGGCTACCGGGGATGCCCCTAGGAGCTATCGGTTTTCTGACTCTTGTGTCAATGACTGTCAATGAGGGGGGGGGGGGGTTGCTGGGCCACCCCCTTTAAAACGTCAGGGCAGGGTTCATATGGTTTTCGTATGGGGGCTGGCAAGAAATCATAAATGTTGACTGATGCAGTCTTAAAAATGTGTGCGAAACGCGCAAAGATTCATAGTTTACACTAATTTTGCCAGCAATGATTGAGATACATTTTGGCTTTATACGACCTTATAAAAACACGGAAATTAATGTTTTGAGCACATCCGGGGTGGGAAGGGGTGGGGGCCATTTGATATAGCTTAAATCCAAATTATTTTACTTTAAATACAAACTCCCCCTAATTGATAATGATAACCATAAATAATTAAACTTCAACAAATTACCCAACAATTCACAAATATTAAATTAAAACACCAAACATGACCATTTTTTAAAATGTCCTATTGGTAGCATATGTCATACGTTGGGGAGTATTAGTACCATAGAACAAAATACTGTAATGTGCCTTTCATTCATATAGTATAACAGAGGATCATTTATTTTCAAAGTCAAAACATTATTGTCTAAGCTGATGAAACGCTTACCAGATTTCTTTCTCATTTGTGTTGGAATCCAATATCCAACTGGTGCTTTGGATATTGATTCGCCTTGCAACCGCGAAATCCGCGAACCGCACACATTAATTTAGATACCGGTCTATTTCAACGAAGCTACAAACATGACAAACAGATAATATGTTGGTACATGCACATGACCGTACAATCATGTAGTATAGGCCTAAACATGGGAAATCAGAATATCGATTCAATGACGAAACGAATGACTCTTTTCATAATGGCCCAATTGGCATTCCCAGATTATTTGTGTAACAATGACGAGGCTAGGGTCTCAATAATTCAATTTACGCAACGCTGACCGTGAACAAGTAAAAGTAGAACTGCATTCAAATTATTGAATTTAGACAATCATTCCAAATCAAATTAAAAGTATCTTGTCCGTGGATTCACAAATATTATGGGGAACGATAAACAAACCCAACATAAAATTACTAAATTTAATATGATACTAACGAAGACAAAAAGCATTCTGGATGGGATTTGAACCACCGGCCTTTAGATCATTAACCCAGGAAAGGTGAAATAACCCAATGCTCTACTGATTGAGCCAACGGCGCACTGTACTGTTGTTACAACATAAATAATGTAGATTCAAATATCGTTTGTGAACACTATTACTATCCCATAAATTGGAAGTTAATAATGCTTAAATTTATAGTTGTGTATGTTTTTAACATAGGGTTCGCGCTTAATAATTGATTCGATGCTGCTTCAGATTGTAACTCTGGTTTCATTGACATAAATAGAATGACTGTTAGAAACATTTCTAGACGCGGATTTCGTTCACATTTGATGTTTGTAGCCACTCTTCGGTATTGCATCGTGGGGTTTATAATACGTGTACGCGGAACTCGGGTATGTAGCGAGTCATGTGACTTTTGCCCGGGGCAAACATTTTTAAAAGCCGTTTTGATCGCGAGATGGCGCCCTGTATTTCAGAGATAAAAAGGTGCCATATGCAGATAATTTACGGTATTTCAAGTTTGATTAAAATTACCTCTTTTACAACTCATTGACCATTTTCGACGTAAATCTCGATTTAAATGATATGCAGGTAATTTGCTGTGTCCTACTACAAAGTCAATATCAATACTTTTTGGGAAAGGAAACTTCCGAATTATACATTTGCGGTGGGAGACCATTTAGAAATATGTAGCGTTACACGCCAATGAAGCAAGTCTTATAACTTTAAACTGGGAGATTTTAAGCAATATCATACAATTATTCTTTTAGAACAAATCGGGAACAAGCAACAGTAAGTGTGAAAACTGCAATCCGAGACTAAATTACCTAAACAGGTCTTTTAGTATCAGGTGCAACGATAATCTTTAGAACATTTCTCTTCTAACTGCTAAACAATAAGAGAGATATGGTTTGAAAAACAAAACATGATTGCAAATGAAATAGGACAAAACATTAATCGGCTCTTACTGATGCTATGTTTTGGTTATACAAATGAAGCGAAATTAAGTACATTGATATTTTTATTTGAAAAAGAATTAAATAGGGCCTATGGTTAAATTGTAAATTTTAAGCATAAGACACGTATTACAGTTTTGTAAGAAAATTAATTTATCATAATTATTATGATTTTTTGATGAATTGATTATGATAGAAATGTTGTATGAATTCATGAGAATGTAATGTAGACATGAACAACCGTGTGAAGATTTTTACTGCGGGTGAAACCAATAAGTCAGAGCTATTCCTGACGAAAGCTTGAGAGTTTTAAACTTGTGCAAATCTTAACCTATATGAACACCCGGCGTAAAAGCCTATCTCACAATTTGATGTAACAACCTAATTGTTAACATTTGAACGATTTTATAAATGTGTTAGGTTTCTCTTGGACAAACACGTCAAAATTCGAGATAATAAGCTTTACTGAGCCTAATGTTTTAATACTGTTTACCAAGGGGAAGAAGCGGTAACGAGTACGGGAGAGTGGAAGGGGAATACCTCGGGGCAGGTCTCCCACCACGTAATTAACATCAAAGGGGCCACTTGTTGAATTTGGTGAGCACGAGTAGTATGCCGGGTATCTCCCAGGGGGCAGATTCTCTGATTGGTCAATTCAAGGTATTTGGTTCAAATTATGATTTAAATGACTATGTGTGCGTGCGTGTGTGATGTAATATAAAATAGGAGACTCGTTCAATCTTTTCTTTCATTATTGGATTTAGAATAACATCCCGGGGGGCCACTCATGTATAAAAGTTGTAATCATCCGTGTGAATCCACTCTCAAAAACAACCCTTTAACACGGATTCTCAAAGGAGGAAAAAGTGACCCTTAACACTGAAAAAACACCCCTTTTTACGCGTTTTTTTGGTCACGCATGTGTACACCATTATGTTTGACTGCCCCCCCCCCCCGGAATGTTATGCATAGAACCATAGACTATAAACGGAGCAAGCACAGAGATGCACCTGCCACCGCGCTCGTGTACATAATCGACAGCCTGATGCCTTTGGCGATACTTAATTACCAATTACTGAGCTATTATTCGCGCGAAAATAATTGCAAGAGCCAGAATAGTTTTAATTAAAAAGGCGAGATAGATTACTGGTTTTAAAACAATTGGTGCCTCGAAAATATCTTTAATAACACCATATATTTTCAAACTAATTTCATCACCTAATAATCGCATAAAATCTATGTCTGATAAAAGTGTGTCACCTTACGGAAACACCCCTACTTATGTGCGCCAAGTCGTTTAAAGCTATGTGTGTTTCAGACCAAGATAAAGAACGTGTGGCATTTATATTAGCCCTGCCATGAAATAACTGAAGAACAAGTCATCAATAAATATTACCTCTCTTGCATTTATTAGTATCGAACTGAACATAACATTCTCAGGCAAATCTAAAGACATTCATGAAATAGTCAAAACTTAACTATAAATGACGTGATACAAAATATCACATCGTGTACGTATGGTTAGAGATGAGTTCAAACTGAAGGTGTACACTCAATATGCTACCCCTTCCATCAGGTATATGCTTACAGTTCATGAACTAACCGACACCCAGCTGGAAAAACTCGACCACATACACACCAACATTATTAAGGCTTTCCTTGGTCTCCCATCACGGGGTCCTACCCCTGCGTTTATTCACAGCCCCGAAGGTCTTAATTTTCCACGCATCTCCGAGCTATACCTGGAGTCCCATGCCTCTGCTTACGCTCGCTGCATGGTGAAAGCCGATATTACCGCGTTGTGCATGCGCTCAAATCAAGTCAAAATGGACATTGGAAGAAAAACAAGGATGGTTCTAAACGTTGGAATGACAAGTACGATACAGGACTCAAAACAAGCCTCATCAACTGAATCTGATCAACCAAAATCATAAATCATGAGTCTAAAAGATCTCATTAGTGACGACCGTCTCCTCTTTTGGAGGGAGTATATCAAACCACTTGGGAAATAGGCTGAAACTTATTGAGTCGGAAAACGCAGACCTCACCTGGAGATCTATAATCTATGATCTCCCCAGGGGTGTTCTGAGCTTTGCCGTCCGTTCGGGGATTGATTATTTGCCCACATTTATTAATCTCAGAACATGGGGTAAAAGAAAGCAAACTAAATGTAAATTATGTGGTAATCATGAAACATTTCTGCATGCTCTTAATTTCTGTTCCGTGTCCCTTAACCAAGGCAGACTTACGTGGCGACATAATTCCATCCTCCGGCATATTCTTGTAACACTGAAAACTAATATCGGGGCCACAGGTAAAGACATTCAGATCTTTAGTGACATTGCCAATTTACGACCACAGGCGGCACACTCCCAGTCAATGTTATTGTATCGAAATTGAAACCCGACATTGTTATCCACAATAAGGAAGACAACTCCATTCACCTTATTGAATTGACTTAACCTTTTGAGACTAACAATCAGAAAGCCCATGATCGTAAATCCACTAAGTACAAAAACCTTGTTTCCGACATTTCTGATAATGGCTTTACCTGTGACCTCACATGTTTTGAAATTGGATCTCGTGGTCTTATCACACCAGATAATATTAATAATATCACAGCAATATTCACCTTAGTCAAAGCCAAACCATCAAAGCAATTCATGATGGAACTCAGCAAGTTGGCCCTTATGTGCAGCTACACTTTAGAATGCGAGGCAAGCGCCAGCTTGGGGAAGTGATGATCAACCCTACAGTAGACCATCCAAAGCAATAAATGTGCTTTAAAAAAATGCATCACGGCATTTTTTGTTACAGCTCTACATTTAGGCTAAATTAAGTGCTTAAATATTAAGGTTTTCAATGAAGGGGGGTGACAAAAATAGAAATCGTTTTTTAGGCCATTTTCAGCATAAAATGACCGTTTTTGGGCAAAAATCAGATTTTTGTGTTTTTTGGTGCAATTCATATCTTTGAACAATGTACTATCCACCAGTAATCAGTTTGACCTGATTTAATGTTTAGTTAAGGAATAATCCGTAATTAAAGCTGCTTAAATATAAAGAAAATAAAAGCATAAGGGAGTACAAAAGGGCACTTTTCTCAGTTTTGTAGTTGTATTTGCCACTTATATTCGCTAGTTGCTTAATCTGTCATGCGATGATTGAATAAATCAGCAAACTAGTTTGACATGGTCTATGACATTTATAGATAGTTTTATGATGACAAGAATGGTAAAATTCAACATTAAGGGGGGATTTCATGGTTATTTAAAATAAAGGTGTAGAATCGTTATAGTGACTTAGAGGTGTATTTAAGGGAGTGTCTTCTGTGCCCTCACAGGACTCCCAAACCTACTGTTTGAACCTCTTTTCATGGTCCTAAAACATATTCAGGGTTTACCAAAATTAATGTTAGTATGCTAAGGGGTTATTCAAAATGGCGTCCAAAATGGCCGCCAAAAGGGTCAAATTTCGTAAATGTATGATAAAAGTATACTTTTTAACAACGGTAATACTTTGAGTTACTCGGTATGTATGTAGTAACTCATATCCAGTACTTTTACATTGTTAAAATAAATTAAATCAAGATGGCCGCCAAAATGGCCGCCCTAATTGTAAAAATAGCGTATAACAGCGTATATTGCATCATATATACCATGTTCTAAACTGCTAAACTAATGCTTTTAGATAAACGACTCACCTCTGTGAAAGTTTTGAATATTTATCGCATTCTATCTCGCAGAACTATTGGTTTCATCCACAGGGCATTCCACAGTGCTCCTATCAGTACTCGCCGTATCCTTTATCTGGCCCTGGTTCGACCCATTCTGGAATATGGATGCACCACATGGCACCCCCTCAACAAATCCCTTACCAACCGCCTTGAGTCATGTCAAAGGTTTGCCAGTCGGGTGATTCTTCAATCATGGAATGCATCCCACAAAGACCTTCTTTTGAAGTCTGACCTTCCCTTGTTATCCACACGTCGGGACATCGCCGCTCTCTGTCACCTATACAAAATTGTCCATAACGTGTGCTCATCTCCTAATCCTTACAAGCCCCATCCCCGGCCAAATATTCGTAACCTCAACCCCTGTGCTCTGTACCCTCCTTTCTGCCGGCTGACCTTGTCCCAGAGATCTTTTTATCCATATATCCCTACTCTCTGGAACTGCCTCCCTGAGGAAATTGTCCAATGTCAACCAATGCTTTCTTTAAGTCAGTTGTTCACTCCCATCTTTTGTAGCCAGTCTTCTCCATCCTCATTTTGTTTGGTCCCCCTTGGTTATTCATTTCCGTTGTCTTTTCGTTGTTGCTTTTGGCTTTTTTTTTTTTTTTGTCTGTCCATTTTTATTTTGTTTGGTGTATTTGGGCATCCCTTCAATTTATTGCTTGTCAATATTGGGTTTTGCCTGGCATCACTGCCGAATGCTATAAATAAATATAAATAAATATTTCAATGTCGTAAGAGCATTATCGGTAGCCGCGTCATTGACCAAAGCGACAAATCCAAGTGGACCTATCCGTGTTCCTTGTGGAACACCACCTTTGAGTTTCAACCACTTGCTATTATGTCCCTTATACCTGACACATTGTTCACGTCCATCAAGAAAGTTTGCAATCCATGCAATAACAGATGGACGCACACCAAGAGTGATGAATTTGTTAATTAAGAAATTGTGATCGACTAAAGTCAAAGGCTTTGCTAAAATCAGTGATAACAACAGAGCTAAAGTGACCAGGTTTATCAGAATTATTCAGCAAAGCATCCATCAGTTTCACAAGGTAGTGGGTAGTGGAAACACCCTTCCTATTCCCATATTGATTGGGGTCGATGTTACTTTCCAAATCTTTTAATAACCACTTGGCCATAAACCCCTCAGCTACCTTGGCGAAGTAGTCAGTCAGGGAAATAGGTCTTAATTTTTCCCAATTTGTAGGCTTGGTTTTTGGAATTGGGACCACCACAGCCCTTTTCCACTGAGTTGGCACAGACCCTTCCTTGTAAGACTGATTTAGGATATATTTGTGACGTTGAACTCTGGATTTGTAAAACATAACATAACATAACAATGAGCATTTATATAGCGCTCTTACACATTATACAATGGTACCACAGCGCTTAACAAAAATTAAAACATAAAATTAATATTAACAGTGTTAAACATCACTCGCACTATGACGGTGGAATAAGTGAGTTTTTAACATCTTCTTAAATTGAGTCAGTGATGAGGCATGCCTGATGTGACGCTTTAAATTGTTCCAAAAAATGGGCCGGAGGCATAAAATCCTTTCTTGGCGGTAGTGAGACGAGTTTTAGGTACAGTGAGAATCCGAGTGTCAGAGGCAGAACGAAGACCACTTCTTTTAGGTACATATGTACTAGTATGGTCCTTAAGATAAGAAGGCGCGCCATCATTAAAACATTTATATACAATAGTCAGGATCTTGAACTCAATGCGCGTTTTAACAGGCAGCCAATGTAACTTGTGGAGAAAAGGAGTTGCATGATCACGTCTTTTAGCATTATAAATGAGTTTGGCTGCTCGATTTTGAAGACGTTGTAGCCGTTTAATATCTTGCGCAGAAGATCCATGTAAGAGAGAGTTGGAATAGTCGAGCCGCGATGTAACAAGTGCACGTATGGCGTGATGACATGTTGTTTCATCAATAAACATCCGAATACGAGAAAGATTCCTAAGGTGAAAATACAAACTGCGACAAATGTTAGTAACATGATGAGACATGTTTAAATGGCAGTCAAATTCAACACCAAGATTGCGTACATGGGGGGACGGTCTTGTAGTGCTCTTTCTTGGCTTAGGGAATCTCGCGACGAACTTTGTTACGCAAGCGTTTCCACCTGCGGCAACGTCCTTCTCGATGAAACACTTGTTGCCTCTCACGTAGTTAATCATCCAAGGTTTGTCAGATGAATGGACCCTGATTGTTTTCTTTGTGCAGATCTATACCACATTGTAATTTTTCACAGAACACATTACATTTGCCAGCTGCAGTTTGCTGGATAAATTGGTCGTACAGGTGACTAAGTTGGTAGGCCCCCTCGTCGCCATTCATTAGGTGCTGTTTCATGTCATTATTGGCTTTTCGACGGATAATAATAATAATAATAATAATAATAATAATAATAATAATAATAATAATAATAATAATAATAAAAGCATTTATATAGCGCCTAGTCAAAGGGGTCAAAGCGCTTTACAAAGTTAACCAAATTAAAACAATACACAGCAAAAACACATTAACAGGAATACATAAAGTAAAATGCCTTAATCTACAACTATTTAGGTTATACACAATCATAGCACAAAGCGAGTAAAATACATCATTAAAAAACATCATTACATACATCATCAAAAATATAATTATTAACATCATTAAAAACATCATTAAAACAGTAACAGTTTTAAGCAACCGTGAGACGGGGGGGGGGGGGGGGGGGGGGGGGGCACTTAACTGGCTAGAAATAGGTGCGTTTTGAGGCTCTTTTTGAAAGTAGCGATGGATGTGGATTGGCGAATGTGAATTGGTAAAGAGTTCCAGAGGCGGGGCGCGGCGGTCGCAAAGCCCACGTCGCCATATGTCCGTTTAGTGCGGGGTATAACCAGAAGTATTCTGTCATTACCGGATCTCATGTTCGGCCTAGATGGAATATAGCTGCAAAGGAACTCACTGAGGTAGCTTGGAAGGAGTCCATGAATGCTCCTAAATGTTATATAGAAGCATTAACTTGAAAATGACACGTGATTCCAGCGGTAGCCAATGGAGTTTCCTCAGGAGCGGGGCTGCTGAATGTCTCCTGTCAAGCCTGTAGACGATTCTGGCAGCGCGGTTTTAAAGTGTTTGGAGTATTTTTCTTTCTTTAACAGTAATACCGTAGAGCAAGGAGTTTGCGTAGTCAAGAAGGGATAGAATTAGTGAACGAGTGAGATGTTGGCAGCTTTCAGACGTGATGAAACGGCGAATTCTGTATATGTTACGCAGATGGAAATTGACAGATGTAATTATGGACTTAACATGACTCGCCATCGTCATCGCTTGATCAAACACCAAGGTTCTTAATAGTTGGAGAGCGAGCGATGGAGCTGTTCCCGATTTTGATGGAGATATCAGGAATAAATCTGATGTTGTAACTGGATGACGCAACAAATAACTCTGTTTTAACTTATTTCATTGTTTCAACTTATTTTAAGTCATCCATTGGCGGATTTCGGATATACAATAAGACTTTCAACAGCCTTTACAGCCCCTTCTCTTGCCTTGGGGCCAAATGATAAGTATAATTGCACATCATCTGCATAAAGGTGGTACATGATGTCATATTTACGGATAATGTTACCAAAACAGCAAGTGTATAAAACAAAGAAAAGGGGACCAACAACGGAACCTTGAGGAATTCCAAATTGAAGCTGCAGTGGATTAGAACAAGCATCGCCAATACACACACACGGAATATGATGAAATCCACGCGAGAGCTGTGTCACTAATTCCAAACGTGTGGTAGAGTCGTTTCAACAAAAGCGCGTGGTCGACGGTGTCGAATGCGGCGGAAAGATCTAATAAAACCACCGCGACTGCTCGTGACTGGAGCGCTCCTGTGACTTTCGCCCGGTAGACTCCAACATGCCTTTTCTGTAGCAACGATAAAATCGTCGATCGGAATTTCTGTAGCGGTGGGCTGAAATTAAGACCCAAAGCGAGTACATTTTGCTCGTCCTTGTTGAGCTTGTACTTTGATAGATTTACGACCCACTTTTTGAGTTGCTTACCGCTCAAGTCCGTATTTTCCTGGTCTCGATTAACTCCATTCCTACGGTTGTTTTTCTTTTCCTCCTTGTGAACCAAACGATCTAATTTAGCAACATGACGACGTTTTGTTTTCTGGAATTCTTTCTCGCGAGATTTTGCGATATGTTGGGTCACATTGCTGAGGTCACTTCCGGAAGTACGCGTGTTATTTCATTCTCACAAATTGTACTTTTAGACTTGAGATTGTCGAGTTTATTGTTGATTACTCTGATCCGTTCTCTTACAAGGTCTTTCTTCGTTTTATTGATGATATCCCTCGCTTTAGACGTATTAATCGGACATTTGAGTTGAAGACTCGGTGGGGTCAATCCTTCATAGTAATGTAAACACTAAGTGATTCCTATGGCGCGAAATTTTGCGCAACGTAGTCACGAATCGATTACGTCATCAAAAACATCACGTGACGTCACCAGAAAATCAACATCTTCTGGTAACACTTGATCAGCGGTCATACACCATTGATAAAGACATCCGAACGGACGTCGAAACTGTCTGGAACAGTAAGTTCAAATTTGGAATTATTCTATGAAATTTTATTATCAATTTTCCTTGGATTCCTGATGAAATTATTCTAAGATGATGAGATGTTGCTGTTCATGAGGGAAAGACATGGAACAGATGCAGGTCTCAGAGCAAAGGAAATAGACCTACAGCAGCAGCGCCTGCATTTTGAAAAAGAGCGGTACGAGGCAGAGCAGGAGGACAGAAAGGCGCATCTTGAATTGGAGTCTCAGGAGAGGAAAGCTATGCTCAATCTCCTGCAGGCAATGGTCCAAGCTCAAAACAAATAATTTAAAAAAGTACACCCAATAATTAAGAAAATCATGAATCATAACCCGCAATTGACAAAAATGATGCAACACGTCCATTCAATCTGATTCACAGGCTCGCTCCGCAAATAACGAAACCGTGCAAAGAGCGAATTCAACACTAATCCGTTGACGTTAGTTCTGTAACTTGAGTAGCACCTGCCCGACAAGGCGTAACCATGGTGACCAGGTGTGCATATACACCTAGCACATAAAGTCCCTGACCAGGTGCTTTGAGGTTCGCTAATTCAATATATATATAATCGGTACTGAGATATACATTCAACAAAATCGAATGGATACTTTTAAAGTTATGGCGATTTCAATGACCGCGCATGCAACAGAAAAGTTGCACTAGGTATAGGAATCATTGATTTGTGTGTGATTACTGTCATAACTGTGTGCTATCTGAACGAGACAGGTGAATGGGTCTGGAGTGATAACCGCAATGTGCAGAGATTCCAGCGTTCTCCATCGCATTACCAGGTTGACTAGCTAACGAACGTTGTGGAGAACGGACGTATACAGATCGCGTTGTGATCTTTAATTTAATTATTAAACTACGGAGAATAGATAGCTTAGCTTTACCAATTTTGTTAAGAGATCGCCTACAGGTAGCTGCTAATGCAAAATGCAACTATACATGTTTATAGCAGTGTTTCTTCAATAGGCTACAAAACGGTGGTTTGCAATTGGTGACGTGTTTTATGCACACAGCAAGACTATGCTTTTGTGACGGTGGCCAAAGATTAAATACTTGGTGTTACAGACTCTCCAGAGCTAGCCGGTGAATTTGCACAATAAATCGTAAGTTCTATTTATTGTATAGTTTAAAACCTGTGTATCAATCCTATAACTTGCACGAGCATACAGTTGAATATGGATCTGAATCATGTGTATATTAATCAAGCAATGTGGTTTTACATGGTATTGATTATTGAGTGATAATCAATGCAGTCACCATTTATAATCCTCATGGGTGAAATTTAGTGTTTATATAAATGTGAGTGGTTAATGAAATGACATCACACATTGTGTATTGAACGTTGAGACTGGTGCCCAGTCTATTGTGTAATTGTGATGTATTTTCATGAGTCACTTATTAGACTTGATCAAAATACAGGTTATACGATGTTTCTTGTGTGATAAGATATAACATTTTGATCAACGTTACAGAATCTTCACGAGCGTATTGACGGTGTCAAATATTATACAATTTTAGTGTGTGATATAATTATGTGGTTACGAGCGTATAATTTGACGGCGTTAAATATTATAAAATATTATTGTATGATATTGGTGGTTAAATTAATCAACAATATTAATTTACTTCAGAATTCTAGTTTGTGTCCAGAATCATTTCAACAAACAAAAGAATTACTATATCGTGTGTATATAAAAGAGTCATGGTCAAGTTTACTTTTACTCTTCTATTTGGGATATAATTTTATTTATTATATACAGCCGAACATGGGTGTCGGGTGCAAATACCAGACTATGGTACGGCCTACTTGAGGACCAGACAAGTCGTCTCGTCGGGGGCTCAGTTATTACAACTACCATATACAGTCTACGAGAAGATGATCTACGGGTCAGTCTACGGGTCATAATCAGAGGATCTACGGGTCATAATCTACGGATCAAGTTTACGGGTCATAATCTACGGATCAACTCTACGGGTCATAATCTACGGATCAACTCTACGGGTCATATTCTACAGGTCAGCTGTCAACTCAGCGTAGGAACTGTTGAACCAACGTAGGAACTGTTGAACCAGCGTAGGAACCAAATTAGTAAAGTGGTTGTGCACAAACCAATTTGAAGTGTTAAATTGACTCAAAACAATATTATGATGTGTGTATTTATTGTTTATGTATTGTTATCATGTATGTTATATTCACCAAAAAGCGTGAACCAATCAATCATTAATAAATGTAGTGTCAAATCTAAAACAATTCTATGACCTTTTCATTCCTATGTGACATTTTTGGCTGTGAAGAATACAAGTCTTAGCTGATTAGCTGTGAGTTTTTTCAGTGCGTAATCACACACAAATCAATGATTTCCTATACCTAGTGCAACTTTTCTGTTGCATGCGCGGTCATTGAAATCGCCATAAAGTACCCATTCGATTTTGTTGAATGAGGTATCAAACTGCGGAGAAGATATTTGCTCAATCAATGTATATCTCAGATTTTTGGTACCGATTATCTATTTTGAATTAGCTAACCTCAAAGCACCTGATCAGGGACTTTATGTGCTAGGTGTAAGTGTAGGCAAGGTTCGAAAAGTCCCCCTTCCCTTTGACAAAAAGTGCTCTACTTTTTTCTTTTTTGCGCGCGCGGAGAAAAGTGACCCCAAAAGTCACCGCAATCCCCCACAAAGGGATTGTTAAATGACTCCAAGTGATCCTTAGTGATTATTTCATTACCCCGGGTGATCATTTAATGACCCTAGGTGATAGGTTAATGACACCAAGCAATCATTTAATGACCCGAATGGTCGCTTAATAACCTCAGGTGATCATTCGATGACCCCAATTGACCATTTAATGACTTACATGTATCGTGTAATGATTCAAATGTATCGTGTAATGACTCTTGAGTGATCATTAATGACACTGAGTGATATGTTAATGGCCCCAATGCATCATTTGAGTACTCAAGGAACCGCCCAAACTGTCATCTAATAAGAACCCTTTGATCTAATTTGATAACCCTTGATGACCATTAACACAAAGTGACTGTTTAATGACCCAATGCGATCCCGAGTGATCATTTCATTACCCCGGGTGATCATTTAATGACCATAGGCGATATGTTATTAACCCCAAGCAATCTTATAATGACCCGGATGGCCGATTACTTCCCACAGGTGATCATTCTATGACCCAAAATGACCATTTAGTGATCTCTGCCCCCAAATGAAAATCGCAGTAACTACATTTTTGATGAACTGAGAACAATACAATTATGTGTTTCTTGCAGTGCCTCTAAAGAGTTTATTTAATTCAAGAATATAACTATGGTACAGGTAGCCTACTGGTATTACAACCATCTTTATTCTTACTTATCAACATAATGATATTAGTTTATTTTCTTTGTGTTATTAGACAAAAGGTAGACACTGCACTGTTAATCTGCAGTTTTTCAAATAAAAAACGCAGTATCTACATGCAAACTTGTATAAGCCTTTTTAAATGGTAAATACCATGTGTTTCAAGTATCATAGAGTGGTAAATAACTCTAGTCTCATTCTTGAAGCATAAAAGGAACAATAACATGTTATGAAATTTGGGGATATCACGCAACAAATACCGTTTTTGGATGTTTTCCGGTGTTTCTAAAGATCCAGCTTTGTTTTAAAATATATTTTTAAAATGATTATAGCATTGTAAAGATATTTACTTTGACTAATGAACTAAATAAATGGATAATATTTATATGATTTTGAGTAATAAAGCAATATGTCAATTTTGCTACTTCCCAAAGTAAAAACGCAGTAACTACAAATGTGTCTAATTCCCAAAGGAAAAACGCAGTATCTCCAATACAACATTGTGTTAGCAATTTTTATGATATCAAGTGTTGTAAGTAGACCGGTAAATAACACTTCAGTCTCATTCTTGAACCTTATTTAAACAGTAATACTTGAGAAGTTGTTGGAGCTATCCCAACCCCAACCACACACACACCTGGCAGAATTTGGGGATATCATGCAAACATTATTTGTTTGTTTTTCGGTGTAAAGTTCCAGTCTTATTTTAAAATAGATCTTTAAGATAATTATTGTATTGTAAAGATACTTAATTTGACTAATTAACCAAATAAATTCATACTATCTATTTGATTTTGAGTAATAACGCAATTATATGGATATATGATCATTGTAGGTACTGTCTTTCTACTTTGAGAATTAGACACATTTGTAGTTACTGCGTTTTTACATTGGGAAGTAGAAACATTTATTAGATACTGCATTTTTGGAAAAGAAAAAAACCCTTTCCCAATGTTTAAAAAAAAAACTGTCATAATATGAAAGCCCTGTGTCCCTAGTACCCATTTAAGCAACAAAAAAACGCAAAAAACTTACTGCGTTTTTCCTGGGGGGGGGGGGGGGGGGCAGATCTAAACGGATAGTTTAATGACCCCGAGTGATCATTTAATTACCACAGGTGATCATCTCCCGACCGCGAGTGATGCCGTAATGACCCCAATCAATTAAGTTAGTAATATAATCTGATTAATAAGGTCATTGATGAATTCATGCAACTACCTATGCATACTTGGTGGCGATTGAGACTGCTTGATGATCCTTTTGGATATTTCAAAATAAAGTAGGGCTTTGAAGCTAATAATTATCACCATGAAATCACTAACTTATCTGCTTAAAAAGTTGGATACGGGTATTTAGCGAAAATGAGGTAGATAAGGTCCAATCAGCTATTTTTGACTATATTGTAATCAATTTGGTAGCCATCTTGCTCATTTCTTCTGACCAATTGGTAGTTATTGGTGTCCATCTGGTAGCTTTAAATTATTTGATTGATATGATAAAAAAATATACTGTTATTATTTGGTATGTTTATGTTTTAGGCCTATGTATATTTCAGGGTAGACAATGTTGATATTAGTTGTACCTGTCCCTGGTTGAACTCATCTACAAGGTAAGCCAATGCCAATGGTCCTGTCCCGGGTTGAACTCATTTACAAGGTAAGCCACGAACGGTCCTGTCCCTGATTGAACTCATTTACACGGTAGGCCACGAATGGTCCTGTCCCTGATTGAACTCATTTACAAGGTAGGCCACGAATGGTCCTGTCCCTGATTGAACAAATTTACAAGGTAAGCCACGAACGGCCCTGATTGAACTCATTTACAAGGTAGGCCACGAATGGTCCTGTCCCTGATTGAACTCATTTACAAGGTTAGGCCACGAATGGTCCTGTCCCTGATTGAACTCATTTACAAGGTAGGCCACGAATGGTCCTGTCCCTGATTGAACTCATTTACAAGGTAGGCCACGAATGGTCCTGTCCCTGATTGAACTCATTTACAAGGTAGGCCACGAATGGTCCTGTCCCTGGTTGAACTCATTTACAAGGTAGGCCACGAATGGTCCTGTTCCTGATTGAACTCATTTACAAGGTAGGCCACGAACGGTCCTGTCCCTGGTTGTACTCATTTACAAGGTAAGCCAATGGTCCTGTCACGGGTTGAACTCATTTACAAGGTAGGCCACGAATGGTCCTGTCCCTGATTGAACTCATTTACAAGGTAGGCCACGAATGGTCCTGTCCCTGATTGAACCCCGGGGGGCCAGTCAAACATAATGGTGTACACATGCGTGACCAAAAAAACGCGTAAAAAGGGGTGTTTTTTCAGTGTTGGACGCGTGACGCGCGTGACGCGTTAAGGGTATCAAAAACGCTGATTTTCAAGAAAAAGGGCGGCTTAAAGTACAGGTCGAACGTGTTTAGGGTAACTTGTTTTGTTCCCCGTTTCCAGAAGAATGTTATCCCCGTTTTTGCGATTTCTTTTGAACGTCTCATTTCCAATTTGAGAACGCATGTGTGTCACTCGTTTCTACAGCGTCATAATCGCCATAGCAAACCGAGATAGCAAAGACCGTCCCCCAGACCGTCGTTTTGTAGCGTTCACAATATGCGCTAGAGACTGGAGAATCCCGGAGAACTGACATTTCAGCTGATAATGTTGAAAGCGGTAGAAAAGAGGACGACAACTCCCGCGACAACTAAAGCAAAATACACCTCTGGTAAGCTTACGAGTTTGCTTATTTCGTGTAAATCAAATCTTTTTGGGAGTATACAGTTTGATGTTACCTTTCACTTGAAATAAATTCTTTCCTGATGAATTTTAAAAGCAGATCTGACTGGACTGAGTTACTGGATGTTTACATTGTCTAGCTGCATTGTAATGCAAGATCCATTTTAATGTACATACAAGAAAGAACAATACCCATTAATACATTTTTGTCTATTCATATCTACGGGCATATCTATTGCAGGCAAATAGACAAAACTTGTTTAGGGGTCATATTCTGGCAAGAACTTGTTTAGGGGCCAAAATTTGCAAGGAAAGCGCGCTAAAAACTTGTTAGGCCTTGTCGGGGTGTGTGGGTGGGGTGTAGGGGTGTGTGTTCAGTTCAGTTCAATTTATTTTCCACAAATGAGATACATACAATGACAATACAATTAATATACTATGGTAGGTTGACCAAATCAGAGCAGAGCTCGGGAAGAAGTACTGGCCACCTAAATAAAATCATTAGCTATAATGCAAAGAACTCGGGTGTATGTTGGCAACGGCATGAACAAAATTACAATAACAGATCAGTAACGATCATAATGTACATCTGTGAATAAAGATTATGTAAGACATCAAGGCGATAGAATACGGATTTATATAAGTACCGGTATAATTATACATATATTAATCAACATCTGAGTGGGGGGGGGGGGGGGGGGGGGGGGGGGGGGGGGGGTCAACCGAATATGCTCTACTGTATCCTTAGTGAATGATATTCATGATACAGGGTGTCCCAAAAAGTGTCGATACCTTCTTAAAGATTTAAATATCTCCGGTAAAATAATCGCAGTATAAAAGTGTAAACATATTTGGATAGAGGAGACTTGTATAAGTATACCAATAATTATGATGAACTCGGCGGCGTTAACAATTGGTACACACTTTTTGTTTTGTCCATTTCGATTCCATACAATGACCAATTGTAACCAAACTTCGGTCATAGATGCATCATGGAAACCTTCATATGTTAATGAGGTCAAAGGTCACATACCAAGGTCAAAGGTCATCTGAGGTCAATATGTACATGTAAAAGTGGCAGCATATGTAAAATTGATTACGTTTGTCCATTTCTTTTCCATACAATGACCAATTGTAACCAAACTTCGGTCATAGATGCAACATGGAAACCTTCATATACTAATGAGGTCAAAGGTCACATACTAAGGTCAAAGGTCATATTAGGTTAAAATGTAAAATTGGCTGTATATGTCAAATTAATTACATTTCAACAGGTGAAGTACAATTGCAACCAAACTCCAGGATGTTTATTTTTTTAATATCCTGGATCCGCTAGTGGTCTAACCTCTTTCTTTCTAGTTGCCTGATTCCTGTGGTTTGAGAGCCATCTTGTTTTTAATCTACCCATATAAATGGACGACCTATTTGGGACCGCTGTTCCTATTTTTTCAATATTTGTCCACCCTCATTTTTTTTCATTCCACTCCAACTGTTTCTCAATATTCAATAACCATAACTATATGGATCTTATACGTATACGATTTGTGTGTGTGAGTGTGTCGGGAGGGGGGGGGGGGGGTGGTCATAACAGTAACAACATCTCATAAAATAAGTTCAACTGTATATTTTGTGTATGATATTCATGCGCTAGACTACCGGTACAGGGTGTGCCAAAAGTGTCGTTTCCCTTTTGTAAATATTTATATTTTCGGTAAAATAATCGCAGTATAAAACTGATAACATATTTGGATAGAGATTGATAAAGACTCATAGAATTATATCGATAATTCTATGCCAAACCATGTCCCTATTATTATTTAATTTATTCCCCATTTCTGTTTAATTTTTAGCAATATGATGAACTCGGCGGCGTTAGTATTGCTCAGGGCTGTACTTAGTACCCGCCCGCACGCCCGTTGCGGGTAATTTTGCGTCGGGCGGGTAACTTTTTAAATATACACGCCCGGCAGGCCGGTAAGAATTTTGCTGTTGGTAAATGAAGATTACTTGTTTGGCTGGTAAGTTTACAGTCGGGCTGGTAACTTTTACATGCTACCAGCCCGGCTGGCTGGTTGGAGGAAAAATGAAGGTACACCCCTGTATGAAACCACATGAAACATCGCAAAAACTCGAAGAAATCGGAAACACGAATCACAATAGACTCCGCGCGACTTTCTACTATACGATGGTATATGAGAACGTAGGTAACAGAAAGTGTAAAGTGTTAATAAGTGTCAGAGACTAGTGTCTGTCATAGAGTGTACGGTAAAATGTAGCGTACCGTACATTTTGAATGACATGCTTTATTCCGTCAGAGACTTCATGAATTTGAGAAATAACTAGACTGAGACTCTCATAACGCCTTCACATGTCGCTATCTTGATATGTTATAAGTCTTTTCTCTTGAAGGCCACTTCATTTACAAGACTTAAGTACGGATATTTCTTGTCACTACTTCTCTCCAACAATACATAATGAATTCATGAAAAATAATGAAATATTGTCCAATAATGAATAATGAAATCTGACCTCGTCAACTTTTCAAGATTTTGAACAGGAAACTATGAATTCATTTCCATTGGCCTTAACTGTAAATACTGGCAAATATGCCCACTTAGCGGGCATATTTGCCAGTGCACTGGCTGGACAATTCGGACACCTGCAAGGAATGATATTATTGATATGGCCATGGACTTATAACTTCTAATAATATTATTCAATTACTTTATTAACAAACATGGTTAAAAAGCATACATAAAACCCAGGACATGACCAGCATGACAATGGAGACCATCAACATGAGCCAAAGCAGGGTAGACAAAATACATTAAAACTACATTAAAATACATCAACAAATTACAGGGAATAAAACAATCGGGTGACTTGAGGAGCAGCAGAAAGCAAAGCATGATTAAGAGTGGGCAATATTCAGGTGATCAATATTGTCCCAATTTGGATCTTGTCTGCTGTTCCATATGCCATATGATCCTAAAAGAGCCAACTTTGAAATGTCTCTGATAGCTTTTTTTGTTGAAGCTTGCTTCAGTGAATTTAAACATTGACTTTACACGAGAAATGTTGTCCTTGGTAACCACCCCACGGGAACCTACTTCAAAACAGACCAGAGACGTTTTTAAATCACTTCTATTCAAATCAAGCATGAGACTGGCATATTTGTTCTGTTTACGACTATGGGCTTTGTCGGTGTTTTGTTCAAAGGGCACTGTTAGCTCGGCGATCATGGCTGTTTTAGCAGAAGCGTTATACAGAAATATGTCAGGACGTTGTGAAGTAGGGAGGATATTAGGTGGTATTGTTCCTCCAGAGGTGGTCATGTCCTTGATGTCCGCATAAATCTTCACGTCAGGGTTCTTCGAAGAATCCTGAAGGAGATAAACGATGTGCCTAAGGATAGAGTCATGCCTCCACGTGTAGCGACCTTGTGTCAAAGCCACTGAACAGTTGTTAAGGACGTGGAGAAGGCTTTCATGATTTTTGCAAAGTGGGCAGCGGGTGTTAGTCCGCTTGCCCCAACGGACATGATATGGCGTAAAACTCACGAATATTATCATATTGGCATTCCATCATACTTATGGACATCCACTTACTTTGTACAAATAAAACACAATTGTCGAATTTACCGCTATGGGAGATGCGATGGAAAGGCTACAATTTGGAACTTGGCATCAGGCTCCTGCGATCAGGATTCGAAACTCTCTACCCATCTACCGCGAAAACCATGCGAATGTGATCGTAGAGCTTTTAATTTGGCGCTATTTACAATTGAAATGGTTCTACCAAGTCAATAACGGATGTAGATTTTTCTCGCAAATTTCTCTCTTTTTTGTTGGTGAATTATAAACAGTGCAAGTAGTTCCGCTGGCTTCCGGCTGGCACTTGTGCAGTCGTGTGAAGCTGTGAAGCAAGACGAGACTCTCGGCCGCCCTCATATAATATGCAGGCTCCGTGAACGCAAACGGTTACTATTTCAACGAAATAGTCTATAGAGGGCAGTATATGTGCAGATTAAGCACCTTCCTAAACTGCACGTATATAGCAGTTTAGTAAGGAGACCAGGTTGCAACGACAGCTATTTTGTTTTTTAGTATGCCATGTGGACTTTCATTTTTCTGCAACAAAATAACAGCAACATAATAATTAAATTAAAATTATGTAGGCCCCCGGAAAAAACCTTGATTTTGTAGTTGACTAAAACCGCGATTTCCAGTATACAGTATACCATGGAAGTATTATACCCATGAGTATGCATATCATTTACTTGAACAATAGGAGGTCAAAATGATTGTATAACAGTTTATGTTGTGCCTAAGATTGCAAATGATTTGACAAAGTGAAATAAGTTATGATTGAGCAATGCACCATTGTAAGTATAATACATTTTAAGTAATTAAAAAGTGCTTTAGTTTAAGTGATGAAGTATTTCAAATTCCAGTTTTCTTAGAAGGCTATTTCTATTCTGCTTTCATAATCTCTATATTAAAAAAAGCACCTAACTTCATTGCTGAGATTCTGACAAATAAACCGTGTAAATCTGACTTGGCCTATCAATCATCTGATTTGCATTAGCTGAGTAAATGCCGCCAGCAAGAACGGACATCTCGGGGGGGGGGGGGGGATATATCCCACACACATTTTGGCCTGGGGGATGGTCAATGTAATCATCACTCCCCCCCCCCCACCCCTGATTTTTCACATCCACCACAACAAAAAGGGAAAAAGGGGGAAAAGGGGGAAGGGGGGGGGGGGGGGGGGGGGGGGAGGGGGAAGAAAAAAGAAAGGAAAAGAAAGAAGGAAAGGCATGCGCGGCGAGGCATGCGAGGGATATAAGAAGTTTGGAGTTTATTGGATGTCGGTCAGGATACATACGCGTACGTACGTTGACTAGAACCGATCTTTTGGAGGTAACTAGTTAACTTCTTTTTCTGGCATAGGCCTATATAAAAAGCCAATATTGATCGGAAATAAAGTCATTGCTTTTCAATAAAACATCGGTGAAACAAAAGTACACACCAAATTGCACCAAATGGGTTCGAAAATTGAGAAACAAATCCAATTATGAGCGGGGGTACCCTCCCCCTCAGAATCCCCCCAGTTCGAGCTTTTAAACCATCTATACTAAAATCAAGAATATATCAGTATGCTCAACATCTTTCGTGCATTGATAAAAAAAATGTTATTGAAAATGAAGTGATGGCTTTTCAATACAATATATTGGTCAAAAGTATACACCAGATCGCACCAAATGAGTTTCAAGATTGAACAAAATATATATATACTTCTGAGGGGGGGGGGGGGGTGCACATCCACCCTCATACACCACCTATCCGAGCATAGCTCGGAGTGCGGTGCTGGGCACCGCCTTGATGGTACAAGCTCAATTTCATTTTTTTGGCCCCCCCCCCCCCCCCCCCCACCCTCCTTTTCACCCCCCTACACATAACAAGAAATTTCCGCCATTGTCCACCGCGGGCAAAACCTTTGAATATCCTTATTATATTACAAAACGTCACACTTAATATTGACATATGAACAACTTATTCAAAAGAAGAAAAAGGAAATGCACTTTATATATATATGTTGGTATAACACTGGGTCAGTACTTATTCAAAAAGAAAATGCAGTACTAAGTGTAACACTGGAGTAGTACATAACACTGTTGGAGTCGACTTCCGTCAAATTTCAAAATATTTACCTTGTTTGTTGCGTTTTCATCTCCTCCATACTGAAGTAACAATTCATATACATTTCGGTGTCTTCCTTTAGCAGCCCAGTGAAGAGGGGTATCCTGAGTCTGTAATGACACATGCATTTGGTTAATTGTACTCCTTTTACGTAGTATGTGTTTTTTAGGAGACATGGATGGTGGTCAGTCCTGTCCAACTACCTGTTGTGGTAACATTGTATGATTGCGGAGCATGTTTGTGCATGAAACCTTAGCATGGGAAACCCTGTGGAATTCGGCAATCTAACACTATAAATTGTAATTAGCCTGATAAATGTAAATGTTCTTTCTTTCGAATACATACATTACATATCCATGATTAACTGGGCAATCGGATTGGACGAATGTTATTGGTGGATGTCTTTTTTCCCTTCTAATTACCAGATTTATCTTAACACTTCTAACGGTAGTTTTGCTACCGATATATAAACTTGCTATCATTTTTCGGCATTACAGGTGAATGTAACACATTTTTCCACGGCCCTTTGACCTTGATGTGTGCATCAAACATGAACTTGTTGTTTATACAAAGCGTATTTAATCTAGTTAAACTTCCGAACAAAGTGACGGTAATCGACTGAAAAATAAGCATAATGTGACATGTTTTGTAAGCTGACCCAATATATAAACAAAACACACAAAGTAACCACTTTTTTCGAGACACTCTGTGTTTGAAAGAACAGAAATTTTCTCTCGCACATTTTGATACCTCGTTTGTTACAATAGCACAAATATTGATGAAGCTGTGTTCATTTGAATACGAAATGATGCAGTTTCCATTGTTGCACTTAGCCATACCCATATGAAAAAGATCGTAAACAAAACAGTAAATCTAAAGTGTACCACTTCCTTTTCTCCATGAAAAGCAAATCATAATCCGAACATCTCACTTCGTCAATTGTTTCCAAAACCTGTAGGAGGAAGACACACACGATACTGATGGATTTGTGGTTAATTTTGACAATACTTTTTAATTTCATTTTTTTGTTTTGATTAAACAAAGCCCATGAGCAAAACAAACCTTGCTATCATTTGCGTATGTGAACTTATTCTTTATTTCATGGGTATACATGTAGGGTTAAGTGCAACAATGGAATCTGCATCATTTTGTATTCAAATGGACACTGCTTCATCAATATTGGTGCTATTGGGACAAACGAGGTGTCAAAATGCGCAGGAGAAAATTTCACTTCTTGCCCATGTTTTGAATTGATTTAGGGTCTTAGAAATTAAACACAGTGTGTCTCGAAAAAAAGTGGTTACTTTCTTTTTGTGCGGACTTTATATGGAGGGCTTCGTTATAGACCTAAAGTGTATGTAATCTAGTTCATATTCATCTTCCGAAAAAGTGACAGTAATCATGGTAATCGACTAAATGTAACAGGTTTTGTACAAGCCAACCCCCTTTTTCAACATTCCTATATATGAAGTTTACACAGTTTAAGACATGATTGTTAATACTGTAACATGTCGACTATAAACTTGACTCAGAATGTGAACCTGTCAATTATTTTCACTGACTGTCATACTAGGAGCCAGATCTCCGTAAGTGCAACGGTACCTGGACGGTAACGATGAGTTTTTTCACGCCGCCAGTGGCCGGTGCAGATTTACGCGCAGCAGGCAGACAGAAACAAACTGGTTTGATAACATTAGGGAATACGTTGACGCCAAACGTGCAGCACAAGATAAAATGGAGAAAGAACACTATGAAGAGTGCAAATATGGTCGCCAATCATCAGTAGTGATGGAGGCATCAAGGTATCAAGGTAATATCATACTAACGTACACTTGATCAAGACACAAATGGGTGTTTTTTTTGGTCAAAATTATATTGGTGTGTTATTTAAATATGCTATTGTAATTTTCCTATTTTGAATATGACCTCGTTTACTATGCCACAATAAATTACACTACCTGCAAGTATGATGTAGTGGATCCCCACACCATGTCATGATCATGCCACATGCTTTTTCCTGTGTAAGTTCCATTGGTATGGTGAGAAAAGGAGTCAGCGTTCCAAACATATGTTGCATTTTGATTATTTTTCAGTCAATTACTCTAATTTTCCGGAAAATGAACAAACAACATTATGGTTCAATATTAAATAGCCGTTTCAATCCGCGCACAATTATCTTTTTATAACCGCGTACATGTTTTCTGAGTTACTGTGAACCAATTTATATTTCACATTGGGCTATTTTCCACCCTTTTTAAATCTTTATATATAAAGAAACTAACCCATGAGTGTTAAACCCTGAGACGGGGGGGGGGGGGGGGGGGGGGGGGGGGGGGGGGGGCGGTACTACAAACCGAGGTGCAGAAAATGCCGTTGGTACCATGGTATAGGTAGAGGTCTCCATACATACCCGAACAAATACGCACACCCCACGCATGACGTCACAACGACGTCACGAAACAGCGCCGACCTGAAAATCCCGCCGTCTTTGCAGTGAAATATAGGCCAACATTGCATTTTCGTCAAAAAGTTCCAACTAGGCCTATATGAATTTCACCCGATATTTTGCTTAGAAGTTTCCAACATACTTATAAGATTCAGGACCATGATACTATTAAGATGTTTTTCAAAATGATGATCGTTAACACCTGTAATGTGGCTACCACCCCTACCCTCGGACTTTGACGACTTACCCTTCCCCGGATAAGGTGGCACCCTCATTGTTTTCGTTACAAATGAGCGCAAATGATGTAAAAGCGATAACGTAGACGCCCTAGGTCACTGGTTTTTGTTTTCGTTTTCGCGCAATCGGCAAACTATAAGGGGGAGAGGTCCCTCTTAAGAGGACAAGGGTTAAGTATCATATCTCAGAAATAAGA